>CM022492.1:16271790-16349507 GCA_011952105.1 Coreoperca whiteheadi
GAAAGGAAAAGAAGAAGAAGAAGAAGCTGAAAGAAAAAGTAGGCCAGGGTCATTCTTTTGAACAGTTTTATATATTAAATCTGTCAAGAAAAGATGGAAAAACTAACATTGCCTAAAACCATGTTACTTATACTAGGAAGAGGTTGTTTTTTTTTCTGTCTTTGAGCTCCATATTCAACACTTGTATGGACAAAGTAACATCCAACTGCATTACAAGAAACCCAAATTTCCTAACAGTAAGGAGGCGGCATCACCCACACTAACCTTAATAAACAAATCAGACATTGGCCTTTACATAACCAATCCACATTAAATAACGTTTCTTCGTCAATGTCATTACAAAATGCAACGTTTTAGCTATTAGTTGCATTAGTTCAGTAAGTTTTTAGCACCACAGATATATCTTCCCTCAGGTTATCTTAAATAAAAACTAGTCCAATAACTTCCACACGGTGAGGTACACAGATTTTAAATTTGGAAAAACAAAAGAGCACCGGAATCAGATCGGTACTTTCAGATACCCTAAGTTGAGGTACTGGAATCGGTATTAGGTTAGAAAAAGTTAGGTTGTGCATCCTTACGTAAAAGTTGATTACATCACAGCAGATTTATGCCTCTTTATTGCAGTGGAAAAGTGACTACAGGCATTTTTGATGGTGTTGTGTTTTACAATTTAATATTCCTTATATCTTCTTTTCCTTTCGGCTGTTCCCTTTCAGGGGTCGCCACAGCGAATCATGCGCCTCCATCTAACCCTGTCCTCTGCATCCTCTTCACTCACACCAATTAACTTCATGTCCTCTCTCACTACATCCATAAATCTCCTCTTTGGTCTTCCTCTAGACCTCCTGCCTGGCAGCTCCAACCTCAGCATCGTTCTACCAATATATTCACAGTCTCTCCTCTGAACATGTCCAAACCACCTCAATCTGGCCTCTCTGGCTTTATCTCCGAAACATCTAACATGAACTGTCCCTCTGATGGACTCGTTCCTGATCCTGTCCATCCTCGTCACTCCCAAAGAGAACCTCAACATCTTAAGCTCTGCCACCTCCAGCTCTGCCTCTTGTCTTTTCTTCAGTGCCACTGTCTCTAAGCTGTACAACATCGCTGGTCTCACCACCGTCTTGAACACCTTTCCTTTCATTCTTGCTGATACTCTTTTATCACACAACACACCTGACACTTTTCTCCACCCGTTCCAACCTGCTTGCACTCGCCTCTTCACCTCTTTACCACGGTCTCCATTGCTCTGCACCGTTGACCCTAAGTACTTAATATCCTGCACCTTCTTCACCTCTGCTCCCTGTAACCTCACCGTTCCACCTGGGTCCCTCTCATTGACACACATGTATTCTGTCTTACTGCGGCTAAGCTTCATTCCTCTGTTTTCCAGAGCAGACCTCCATCTCTCTAGATTCTCCTCCACCTGCTCCCTGCTCTCACTACAAATAACAATGTCATCCGCAAACATCATAGTCCATGGAGATTCCTGTCTAACCTCATCTGTCAGCCTGTCCATCACCAGAGCAAACAAGAAGGGGCTCAGAGCCGATCCTTGATGCAGACCCACCTCCACCTTGAACTCCTCTGTCGCACCTACAGCACACCTCACCACGGTCTTACAGCTCTCATACATGTCCTGCACCACTCTAACATACTTCTCTGCCACTCCAGATTTCCTCATACAGTACCACAGCTCCTCTCTCGGCACCCTGTCATACGCTTTCTCTAAATCTACAAAGACACAATGCAACTCCTTATGACCTTCTCTGTACTTCTCAATCAGCATCCTCAAAGCAAACACTGCATCTGTTGTGCTCTTTCTAGGCATGAAACCATATTGCTGCTCACAAATGCTCACCTCTGCCCTTAGCCTAGCTTCCACTACTCTTTCCCACAACTTCATTGTATGGCTCATCAGCTTTATTCCTCTGTAGTTGCCACAGCTCTGCACATCTCCCTTGTTCTTGAAAATTGGCACCAGTACACTTCTCCTCCATTCCTCAGGCATCCTCTCACTCTCCAAGATCTTGTTAAACAAAGTCAGAAACTCTACTGCCACCTCTCCTAGACACTTCCATACCTCCACAGGTATGTCATCAGGACCAACTGCCTTTCCACTCTTCATCCTCTTCAACGTCCTCCTCACTTCGCTCTTGCTAATCTTTGCTACTTTCTGCTCCACACCAGTCACCTCTTCTACTCTTCGTTCCCTTTCATTTTCCTCATTCATCAGTACTCCTTCCATCTTCCCATCACACTCCTGGCACCTGTCAATACATTTCCATTCTTATCTTTAATCACCCTAACCTGCTGCACATCCTTCCCATCTCTATCTCTTTGTCTGGCCAACCTGTACAAATCCACCTCTCCCTCTTTAGTGTCCAACCTAGCATACAAGTCCTCATATGCTCTTTGTTTGGCCTTTGCCATCTCTACCTTCACCTTACGCTGTATCTCCCTGTACTACTGTCTACTCTCTTCAGTCCTCTCAGTGTCCCACTTCTTCTTTGCTAACCTCTTTCTCTGTATACACTCCTGAACTTCCTCGTTCCACCACCAAGTCTCCTTGTCCACTTTCCTCTTTCCAGATGACACACCGAGTACCCTCCTACCTCTCTCCCTGATCACATTAGCTGTAGTGGTCCAGTCATCTGGGAGCACTTCCTGACCACCCAGAGTCTGTCTCAGCTCCTCCCTGCAAACTACACGACATTCTTCCTTTTTCAGCTTCCACCACCTCGTCCTCTGCTCTGCCTTTGTCCTCTTCATCTTCCTCACCACCAGAGTCATTTTACACACTAGCATCCTGTGTTGTCTGGCTACACTCTCCCCTACCACTACTTTACAGTCACTGGTCTCTTTCAGATTACAACATCTACACAAGATGTAGTCCACCTGAGTGCTTCTCCCTCCGCTCTTATAGGTCACCCTATGTTCCTGCCTCTTCTGGAAGAAAGTGTTCACTACAGCCATTTCCATCCTCGTGGCAAAGTCTACCACCATCTGTCCTTCTGCGTTCCTGTCCTGAAGACCAAACCTGCCCATCACATTCTCATCTCCTCTGTTCCCTTCACCTACATGCCCATTGAAATCTGTACCAATCACCACTCTCTCACCTTTGGGGAAGCTCTGCATCACTTCATCTAACTCACTCCAGAATTTCTCCTTCTCTTCTAACTCACATCCTACCTCTGGGGCATAACCACTCACAACATTGAACATCACCCCTTCAATTTCCAGCTTCAGGCTCATCAACCTGTCTGACACTCTTTTCACCTCTAGAACATTCCTCACAAACTCCTCTTTCAGGATAACTCCTACTCCGTTTCTCTTCCTATCCGACCCATGGTAGAACAACTTGAACCCTGCTCCTAAGCTTCTAGCCTTGCTACCTTTCCACCTGGTCTCCTGGACACACAGTATGTCCACCTTCCTTCTCTGCATCATGTCAATCAACTCTCTAGCCTTCCCTGTCATAGTCCCAACGTTCAAAGTCCCTTCTGTCAGTCCTACATTCTTAGCTTTCCTCTTCTCTCTCTGCCTACGAACACACCTTCCTCCTCTCCTTCTTCGTCTTCGACCAACAGTAGTCCAATTTCCACCAATATCCTGTAGGTCAACAGCACCGGTGGCGGTCGTTGTTAACCCGGGCCCCGACCGATCCGGTATGGACGTCATTGTCATGATTCACATTTTTAGTTTGGCATGTGTTTTACGTCGGATGCCCTTCCTGACACAACCCTCTGCATTTATCCAGACTTGGGACTGGCACATGAAGACACTGGCTTGTGCACCCCTGCGGTTGCATTTTTCTTTCAGCTTCTTAATCAATGAAAATGAGCATAATTTGGCCCATATCTGTGACCTGCTGTGAATAGCAGGATTCTGCTAATTCCTCTGACTGTCAAGCGTAAGAAGGTATTGATGATGCAAGAATTGCAGTGGTGCAGTTGAAGATGGGGTTCACCTCTTCAGTGCATCATTGTTTTACGACTCAAACTGACACAAGGTGGCAGCAATGACTCAGGATATTTGTCTGTTGTACTTCTGTTTGAGAGGCTGCGTGACGTCTGAACGACAGTACATTCAAGAACCATACCGATAGTCTACAATATTAAATATGGCAGGATACAGTGTCAGGTGTATATAAAATGGCCAAGAATCTCTTTCTCTTAAGATTTAGCGAATGTGTCTGTTTGTATGCTTAGGCAGATTGTGACAAAGCTTTATGATCTAGTTAACACTTGATGCAGTGAATGCACAATAAGAATGAATGCTTCCCCTTGTTGCTACAGCTAAGTGTTAAAAATCCTTTGTACAGTTTCCTCTGGTGGTCGGCTTGGCAGACTATATTGTAACTTGTCTCCGTGACAACACAACAGGTCTATTTTCCACTTGATGGCATGGTTTACCCCATCTGCTGCGTGCTGTCCACAAGCTGAATTTGCACCAACAGAGAGTTGTGTTTGGAGGGCTTCAGGGATCGACCAGCATCCTTCTGTTAGCTGTGCTGATCATCATATTGTACGGCTGTGCCTCAGAGGAGACAGCACAGTGTCATTAGTTATAAAGTAAATCTTGAAATATCAATTTATAAAGCATCTCCTGCTGCATATCATGAAGTAGACACCCATATTTACCCAAAAGTGAGCAAGAATTGTCTCATATCCTAAGCAAGAACAAGCAAGATAGAATAAAATAGATAATACTCTTTTGTCCTTGTATCATAATGCATGGAAAGGCAATTTCAACTTACTGTAAGACACACTTACTGAAATAAAAAAGAACTTCTCAGTCTCTCATCTGTATAATAATTAGTATAAATAACATGTTCAGTGTTCAGTGGCCCGTCCTCATTGTTGTTCAGCAGTCACTTGGTTAAAAACGTTTCAGACTACATTCATCATGTAGGACCTCAATTAGCATTGATCTGTAGGGGGGGAAAGAAACATCCCTGCATTATTATATACCATGGAGCAATTTCTGTTCCAGTGATTGAGTGTATGGGGGAATTTCTCAAACATAGCCGGCCTAACATATTTTGTCTTCCTGTCAATAATCTAGCGCTTGTCTAAATTATTGATCAATAGCAACTGATCATTTTATACCTAGGCACAATTGTTAAGGTGATCCATTTTATTCAGTATGCAGTTTTTGCCCCTGGCAGCTTGTAATATACTGTACTTATTAAAACAAAGAATATGTCTAAGTTTAATCTCTGGCTGCTTTCTAAGTCCTCTCTGACGGAGTAACTTACTGATGTTGTTCAGAGTCTCATGAGGTTCATTCACGTGTGTTGTGGCAGCTGGTTCACATAATGCCAGATGATATTTTGGCCTGTTAAGATGGTCACTGTGTCACATTAGGTGACTGTAAAGTCATAAATTCTTGCGGGGACTTGGCTGAGAGACATGACACCCGTCTTTGGCTCTGTTTTATTCAAGTGTCCCAGTAAGGGAATGTATGAAATTGGAGTTGGGGAAAGTGGCTGGATCCTATATTTAATTTTATAAAAAGGCCCTCCCCAGTATTATTAATATTTGCTATAGAGCCTCCTCTATGGATCCCGTTTTGTTTTGTTTTGGCAAACCAAACGGTAAATAATTCCTGCCGTTCCCTATTTTGATTAAGCTAGCTGCTAAAGGTTATTACATCCACCAAATGAGTACACTGGGCCCGGCTTTGTGCCTGCTAGATGGACTTGAGCAATGCAGAATTTTCGCCCCATGCCTTATTCCAAATAATAAAAATGAATATCAATTTGATCAGATGATGTGTAACTGTCCGTCATTATCTGGGATGAAAAAAAGTTAAGAAGACCCTTCTCCTTTTCTGACCCTCCCTCCACCCTTAATCATTTTCATACAGTCCCTAAGTCATGTCAGCGTGACAGTAAGCCAGCATGCACAAAACCCTGAACCTGAAGCAGCTAAATGGAATTCAGCCATCATTCATTTTATTATTCACACCTGTGGTTTTCCTACTGTGACATGTCATAATGTCCTCAAATAAAAAGGCTGTCATATTCTCATCAGAGTCTAGACTGTGAGTTGGTCTCTCTGACTCTCAGTCACATGTGTTTCGTCTTCGGCCCGAAGGAAGCTGAAAAGACAAGCTCATTCCACTTCCATACTAGCATGATCAGGAAGGACTTTTATTCTTACAAATTTGTTTGCTCCCTCTTCTTGGAAATTTGAATTTAATTTCAGAAGGAATGACAGAAAACCAGACATTTACAGACAAGAATCTGCAGCGGCGCATTTACTGGATATTTGTCATTTACGGTTTCTTTCTTCCTGAATATTTATTTTTTGTGTGCCATAGATGTGTTATTAGATAATACATCAATAGTTGCGTGTCAGTGTCACACTCTCATTTCTCAGGCCATTTACAGTCTTCTGTCACAAAGCATCACAGGAAAACAGGAGACTTGAATGTCACTTCTACTTCAGGCAACCAAATAAGACCATATTTTAGTTAGGAAAAGCAAGAGAAATAAATATACTTGGGAGTTATTTTCATGTAACATTAGCCAACTGAATAATAAAGGAATCATCAAATTATCAATTGTTTGGTTATTTATATGAATCCCAAATATTATTTTAATCTTAAGCATGTGCAAAAAACTGAAAATAATAAAGAAATTGGTTTAGGCCACTTTTCAGCTTCCTGTTAATTAAATGAAGTTCATATAGAAATACTGTAGTTGTTCAGATGAGCCCAATACTGTGTCAGAGATTTTGTTCATTTTCATATTTTTAATTAACCGACTTTTCCTCTCGTCTTCCATCAGTGAATGAGTCTTTCTTTCATTTATTTGATGTAGTTTATCTCCTCCAACCATTCATATATAACCTTATTGGATCCTGCGACTTAGGGATCCATCTTTTGGCCACCAGAGAAGCATAACTAATGACAACATTAAAGTGGCTTTGTGAGCGTGGCCATCAAAATGTCGATCAACCAAGCAAGAAATAATGTTGGATTTTAAAAATAAGCATGAATAAACATGTATGTTTTGGATCTGGTGAACTAAACTGTGAGGAGCTCAATTTAGAAAGATTTGGAAAAGGTGTTGATGAACTTGTGGGAGGTGCTGATGAACAAACTACCTCTTTAGGGTTCATATGTGTGTCATGATGTGAGGCTTTAATGAAAAAAGACTATTATGTGGAGATTCAGGCCAAGCACGGTTTTGAATGACGATGCCACACAAGACGTCTTCAGGGTGTCGTCTAATTGAAGCGACATTTGAAGCTTTTCTAGGACTCATAACTGTCAGACCCATTAGCATCTTCCTAATTACTGTGCTCCTAACCCCAGACTGGACAGGAAACACATGGTCAGCTAGCTCCGGCCCCGCTTGTTACTCACATAGTTTATCTCTTCATTATGAAATTTTTGTGATTTGCTTTGAATGAATTGAGCATCACGGCCAGTGTGACTCACCACTATTCACTGCGTGAATGAAGACTATTTTGGCCCAGTTCTTATTTGGGAAGAAAAGGTTATTGGGGGTGTTGTCTATAGAGGAAGCATAGCTGGAGCTGTGGGTGTTTAATACCTTGTTCAATGGCAAATATTAGTAGTGAAGCATCTTTTGCACAGTTTGCGTTCTGGCATACCCTGATAAATGAATATTTCCAGAAACTAGACAATTCACCTCATGGTCTTTATAAGTCTGTTCCTCCACTTTCCCAGCCTATAGTCCTGCTATTGAAGAGGTGACCTTCCTCAAGTCTTTTTTCACCCAGGCTTGAGTTCAGCCCAATTCTGAGCACCCAGAGGCCAAATTTTTGTAGCTACGCTCAATTTGCCTGCGATATAAACAGACTGATTTACCTAACAGAGAATGTGTATACAATAAGCATGACAAGGATTTGGCCAGGCAGGAGCGTTTTGCCAAATCTGGACTGCTAAATTGTCAGTAACTGTGTTGAACTTGTGTCCCCCAGCCAGCAGAGATCAGAGTTCAGTGTTCTGCTGTAATCACAGATCACATTTTGTTATGCTTAGTGGACACTGAAAGATGCTAGACGCTGTCTCTTCATATTTTTCTTTCTAGGGAGACAAAACTCTGAATTCACTGCACTGTGGTTAGGTGATTACTTTGTGCTCCTCACTTATATTATAGACCATCAATGTCTGTGGATTTGTATAGAATGTAGTGAATATTATCATTTGTAGTGGGATATAGTCTACATGTTCGAAACCATAATTAGATTAAAGTCACCTGAACTATTAAAAAAATCTAAACCAAAATATCACCAAAGTGTCTGTCAATAGTTGCCTCCTCTGTCTCATTTCTCACTGTGTTGCTTCACTGTCTAGAAACTCTGACATAAAGGAAGCTCTTAGTATTATTTGACAAATGGAGAACAAACAGCAAAATATGTGTTTAGTACATGTCTGCGCCCGTAGATTAATGACATTAACGAAGTTTCCATTAGCACAGCGATTGGGGGAGACAGAGGCATCCATGCGTAAATCCACATGACTGAATCACTGATAAGAGAAAATGAAACACATCTCTATGGGCCAAGAGGGGCCAGGAAACGCCACTCCAAATTAGCCTGCGGCCCAATTTGTTGTTACTTCATTAACCCACCAGCATCTGTAGTGCAGGGGAGGGACGTTGTGACCCATCTTCTGCCTAAAAAGTCCCTCCTCTCCCTTTACTGGGCCTCTGACAAAAAGGGTTCCCTGTGCAGAAAGGCAGCTGGGAGAGGACCAGCATGGCACCAAGTGACAGGGGCTACAGCAGACGGTATTGTGCACAAGAAGAGTTTCATATGGTTGTGAATCCCCATCATAAAATAATCTGGAGCATGTCCGTGTGCTAGCAAAGAGAGTTGAGTTTGTTCATTCAGCTCAGGCCTGACACATGAGAACAAAATTCTCTTTTTAATGTGTGTTCTTTTTGTCCCAACCTGATGATTTGTTGCCTAATCTCAATGCTGATATTTTCTCTGTGTATTCCATTGTTTCATGGCCTATTCAGTTGTTATCAGATGACCTTAAGTGTTCATATCTGTGTCCTTTTCAGTATAACTATTTTAGAGTCAGAGGCCTTGGAGTATAGAGTTCCAGATCACAGAAGATTAAGGAGTGTGTTGCTGCTTCCAAAAAGTATTGAAATTGAAATTATTCTAGAAAAGGGTAAAGAAAATTGGCATTGAAATGTAAGGGATGAAGGCAGTTGCAGTGTCATTTAAAGTGTAAGTAAATGAGACAATTGAATCTCCTGTGAAGCTGAGGAGCTGTGTGATGATGTCACCCACTGTAGGTGTGAACATCCCTGTGATTACAGCAATACAATAAAAGCTATGAAAAAGCTGAACTAATACAGTACAGTACAAAGGGTGGAGACTCGTTTAAAACTGAATGAAGTTTGAAGGTGAAAGTATAAATGAGTATGAAGAGGTTTAAGAGAAAATGACAAGGTCCAACCCTTGAGCATTCCATCCATTTATTTTAATGGGACAACACAGAGCGTTGAAACATATGAGAATTTACATGTCTGAATAACGTTTATAGGTGAAAGTATGTTGAAGCAGTACACTGATTAAGTTTTGACTGCTGCTTATTTTCTGCTTTAAAATAAATGTACAAATTCAGTTTTTGCTGTCATTTGCTGAGGTTTCTGAGTTGCTGTGTCTACACACACACTAGCAGTGGTGTAATGGACACAAGAGACATTTTCCTGGTATTTGTGAACATTCAGTAAAGGGAAAGCACACTGATGCCTATTGCTGACACCAAAAACAATGCCTTATTGACAAGGCAATAAGTTGCTTGCAACAAAACACAATCTCCCAAATGTCCTTCACAGTGTCAAATTTGGCACTTCTGTAATGTTACAGGTTACAATGTTTTATTTATTTTTCTTACTTAAAGTGTAACAGTAGACAACATTTCAACTTTTGAATTCAAGCTCGATTAGAAAGCTTGTCTTGTTTTATTTATAATTGAGGACACACTAGCTGATGGGAACCTTTGGAATAAATATGTAAACAAGCCAGTGGAAAGATACTGTAGTATGAGTAGTATTAGTGACATTTTATGTTGACACCCCCGGAGCAGAAAGGTGAATTATTTTCTTTTATGAACAATTGATTGCTCATTTCTATTCCACAGTAAAATTAAACACAATTCAAGATATTGAGATTTATTTATTGCTTATTTATAAAGAATTTGTTGATGTATGCTACAAACCAAAATTGCAAACATGCTGTTTTCTGAAAAAGTACTTTCAGTGTGATTACATCATAAAAGAAGCTAAAATATATGAAAATCAGAAATTCTGGTATTGAATGAATGCTGTAACACCCATTACAGCACATCAGGCCTGAAGTGGATCAGTGGAGGTTCAGGTGTAGCTGAGGGGCCTTGTCTGCTCTTATCTGCTGATGGAACTGGCTGTCTAGGACGCCTTGTTTCTTATCTTCCATGGCCCGATAATATCCACAGGGGACCAACACCGTTTGGCACCCTGAAATCATTTCTCCTACACCGGATGGGAAATCACCATGGGTGGATCACGGGGGCTTGAGACATGGATGCCATATGGCCCCTTTTAATTCTCTGTGGAGTTCCGGCCTTTGGGATGCCCAGCATCTAAATGCACACAAGAGATTTTGACAATATGTGCCGTGACAAAGTCATTTTGGCAGTTTATGTTGTTGTTTGTCGTTGCTGGCACGTCAATGAGGTTCATTTGCATTTTCCAGCACTGAAGAGGTGACTGTGTCTGTAGACACAAATGCATGAAACTGGGTTTATTAAGATTACAGTGGAATAATATCATCAATGTATGTTTTATTAAGATCAAGATTTCTTTTTCAAGAGCCATCTAAGAACGAACAAAGACATTTACAGTGAGACCTTCCCTCAACCACACAACCTGCCTCCAATAAAGGATGACCACACTTATACAAATATTAATTTAGACAACACCAATTAATAAGAACAATTACCAGAGTCATAAAAAATGCCTCATAGGGTATGAAAGAATCTAGTTTGAGAATGGTGTGATCCTTATTTAGTTTGGTACCTGGTATCTGAATCCAGTCCTGCTGTGATTATTACAGCACATGAATGTGGGATGTCCAAGTTAGGCAGCAATAACAGTGAGTTACAGACAAACAACACAAGACAGATGCCACAAAAAAATTCCCCAAGATCAGCATTAAACAACAGTTTGGTCATGAAATCATAGAAAAATTGCAGATAAGGATCATACATGATCACATGCTAGAAACAACCTAAAGTGGAACCTTCAAAGCAGTCTGAACACCATTAAAAAGAAACAGATAAGACCAAATAAGAACAATAAATTAATGAGATTATAAACACATGCAGATTTTAATAAAAATACAACTCTAAATCAGATGAAAGATTTCACCCTAAATAGTACCTTAAAAAACCCAAAAGCTGTCAAAAACAGATACATACATATAAATATAATCTACAACAATAACTTCCTCTGATCAACTCATCAAGAGACTAAAATATCCCAGAACATCAGCAGCCAGAAGAGAGTTTCTGCAACAATGATTTGAATTCACAAAGAGAGCCCAAATTTTGACATTTTAGATCACAGGGTAGTTTGGAAGCTGCGTGCTCTTGTTTCTTGTTTCTTTAAGTAACTAGCTAACTAACTTTAATCATGTTCAGTCTGTGGCACAACAAGAACTTATTACCCTCCATTTTCCAAATAAAATAAATGAGTAAACGCAAAGTAAGGTTACATCTTTCAAGATTGATTGACAGGACTATTTAAAAACAGAAATAAACGGGTGCACTACTGTGTCTGGCCAGCTGAGGACATGCTTTCCTCAGACTGGGAAAAGGGGAACAGCTTTAGTCTCACCTACCCACTATAGTTCAGCAATAAGATTAGACTCAGCTTTATTGTAATTGCACACAGTAAGTACCAGTACAATGAAATGCAGTTTAGCATCTGCACAGATGTGCAAACAGTAGCAAATGTGCATATAGATGTATATAGAGTGAAAAACAAATGAATGAACAATAAAGAGATGGGGGGCAGTTACAGAAGGAAGATCTGCTACAAAATAAACAAAGGAATGTTTATTTACAATGTACAGTATGAATGAATGCTGCTATCAGTAATGCAACTATAATGTGTACAGTGCGGACACGAAACCAATAGAAAGTATGTTAAGAATGAGTCTGGTGATGTTATAAAGAGTAAGCAGGTATGTACAGTGTTGAAAAAGGTCAGTTAAATGCAATCAGTTACCTATAGAATAATAATAAGCACCTGTTGTTAAATCTGGGTGTTTCGTTTGATATGTAGAATACTTACTGCCAAAAACCTGGTTCTGTAGACTAATAGCTGTTGCTTTTTGCTGAAGTAGTTTTTGTGAAATATTTACTACCAAGCCCAGCAGTGGGTGTAGATGAGGAAAGCCGACTCCACACGCTGAAATAACCAACTTTTCCCACACAGGTGTAATCCGGTGAGCTGAACCCACCACAGCACGATGTGTTTATGACGCAGACTGAGAGACCTCCATCGAACTTTCTTTATGAACTAGATTGAGGACAATTTTCCTGCTGAAAGGTGGTCTACCTGGAAGGCTGGGGCGCCCTGCCAGCTGCATGTCATTTCTATCAAATGTGGCCGGGGTCTGTCAATTAAGAAAACACAGGGCAATCTGTGGCTGCTGAAAGAGATCCCCTTGGCCTGCTCCCAGGCTGAGAGACGGCCTTTTGTTCCCAGGCATGTCTCACATACTTTCAGGGCCCAGATAAGCTCAGGCTTCATGAAACCCTGCTTTATATTTGCCCACTGTAATGTCTCTGTGGGGTCAGGGAATATGGGGAAGCACTGTCGGCGAAAAGGTAATATCCCCCCTCCCACACACACATTATGGGGTCAGGAATAGAAGCCACAGGTTAGGTGGTCCTGAGGCCTGGCCAGGGGACTATTTTGCTGAATGATCCCCTCCTCCCATGTGCCCACCCTCGATCATTTTCTACCTCTTTCATACCAAGGACATAAACTGCAAAATCAGCGAGCAGCTTTAGCCGTTTCCTGAAATCGGATAAACAGGTAAACTCTATGCCTGGATCTGCCAGTGTGGGGGGGGGGATTTGTTTTAGTACCAGCCGGACCACCCACAGACAAGTAAATAGGTACATCAAGGTGGGTTGAAATACAAGTAGAGGGGCGGGGGAGGTTTGAGGCTGGCAGGTAGGGGGATCAGAAGGGACTGGGACCTCTCGATGACTTGGCGTCGTGGTTTATCATAAAATATGTCTTGAAAGAGAGCAAGGCTAAAAGCAAATACCTGGCATTCTTTTTCCAAGGTACTCTTACCTGTATTAGCTTTATTTCTAGCTTAGACTGTAGAGAACAATGTGTAAAGGATGTGTAAGTATATCATGTGGGGTTGCATTTTCATGATTATTTGCTCCTGTTGAAAATTGTGTTATTTGTGTTATTTTTTTCATTGTTGCTATTGTTTACAGTGGTCTATGATGTAGTTTCTTTCATTATTGTCAGCAAATCAAAGACGCAGAAATAAGGTTTAACGTTCAGTGTAGGCGTGGTTTCATTGGATACGATATGGGATGGACAATATGTGAGGTATGTGCATTGTTAAAATTACTTGCTACTGCTGATTGTTGACCGTTTTATACGTGTGGGTTGTACTTCATCAGATGTTTAGTATTTTCTTCAGATCACACCAAAAGAGAACTTATTATTTGCATTCATTTTTATATTTACCCTTGGTTATAGTGGCCTGTGTTGTCATTGTCAGCAAAGTGCCCATGCAGGAGGGAGGTATTTACCTTTCTGCCTGGGTGTGGTTCCTCTGGGTCGGGACACCCCGAGGTTTCCCAAATAAAATTTGAGGGTTCACACGGTTATTACAACAATAAGAAAGCGATAAAATATTCCCGACACACAAAAATATCTTTATTTTTTCTGACCTTTCTGTGTGAATTGCAGGATATTTTAACCATTTTGGGCAACAATCATTCAAAGGAATCACTCTTTGGTTGAGCTGCTCACAGCTCATCCCTACACAAAGGTGGCAACATAATGACACCAAAATATTAAAGCAAATTTCTTGTATGTGTAAACCTACTTGGCAATAAAGCTGATTCTGATTCTGGTTCTAGCTTCTCATTTTTGAGGATCTGCTGCTTGTCTTTGTCATATATATGATGGTAAACAAACTATGTTTTTGTTTTGGACTGTTGGTCAAACAAAAGTTTAAGGACGTCACTTTGGGCTCTGGGAAACTGTAATGGGTGTTTTTCAAAACTTAGTCATAGAGTAAATGATTTATCAGCAGACTAATCCATGATGGAAATAATTGTTAGTTGCAGCCCTAGTGTGGAAGAACTTGACTGGCCTGCACAGAGCCCTGACCTCTACTTCAGTTCATACCTTCGGAATGAACTAGAATGCGAGCCAGGCCACATTCTCACCAAAACATCAGTTTCTGACCTCACTAATGCTCTTGTGGCTGAATGTGAGAAAATCTCTGCAGCAAGGCTCCAAAATCTTGTGGAAACCCTTCACAGATAAATGGAGGCTGTTATAGCAGCATATTAATGCCCATAGTTTGGGAAGTAGATGTTCAGCAATCACATATGCATGTAATGTTGAGGTGTCTACATACTTTTGGCCATATAGTATATCATTGGTATGTGCCTTTTTATATTGTCGGTTGCTCCTATTGGTTGCTGAATGTTTCATATCTCTGCGATGTATATTTCATATATTTGCTTATGATCACACAAAATAGCCTAGGTTATAGTAGCCTACGCGACCAGTTCCTTCGTCATTGTCAGCAAATTGCCCATGCAGGAGTAAGGTATTTAACGTCCAGCCTGGGTGTGGTTCCATTAGATAGCTTTAAGACCATGCTGAGTGCTCTTGAAAATTAGTTTTTTGGCAACTTCCTAGGATGCACAGTCTCCCAGCAAGCCACCAAGGCTTTGTCAAGACCGCTCTGGTTTAAGCTCGCAGCTTTTCAAGCCTCCCATTATGCCTGACTCACTCGGGCAGAAAGCAAAAGAGCCTTTTCTGCAGTCATGTGGGCATACTGGCATTATACACAGTTCAGTATTAGATATTTGTGAGTCATATAAACAGAAGGGAGGGCACTGAGGCTTCTTGAAGAAAAAAAAAAACTTTATAATTGGAGAGTTATATAAGTGTCTAAATCCTCCTCCAGGGATTTAATTTTTTCCCCATTGTGTGTTTTGAAAGGCAGGAAGACCTCACAGCAGAGGTGACAAATCCTCTGACACAGAAATCACTGTGGTACAGTTTAAAGACTGTAAATTAAGTCTCTGAGTCTTCAGGTGTGGTGTTTTAACTGCATCCTACTGTGATTCTTTATTTAAGATTTTGAAGTATTTACCTATAACCAGCCAATTACAGCTTCATAGATTTCTTCTTTATGTGTATGCCAACAAACAGAAATGTGGAGGTTTTAAGTGAAGGCAGAAACTACTTCCTTATCAAGATCTTTATCGAAATGGAAAACTAGCTACTTGAGAATGAATGCAAAAAAAAAAAAAAAGACTTACTGGAGCAATTGGAAAATGATTATATTTAAATGGAGTATGTTGGCTATTTAGACCTTTGGCTGTTTGCATGGATGCTCCTAATGTATTTATCGTACCTGAAATCGTCCCACTTTTTGAGTCTCCTTTTAGACATTCAGGTCTATTTAGCCTCATGCACCCTTGTGTAGATTTGTTATGGTTCTCTTATTCCTTCCTCTCCCAATTATAAACTGTATAGATTTCCCCATGGTGAGTCCCAGTCCTCTCTTCACATCTACAGTGTGCATGTGTATCTGTGAGCTAGTTGTATGTGTGCATGCATGTGTGGCTCCCTGTTGGCCCAGATGCTGTGTGTAGGGGTGTGTACAGTGTGTAAATCTGGGGCTAGTCGGGTTGCTCAGGCATGACCTGGACTATGTCGGGCCTTGTCTTCTGAGCGCCTCCAGCAGTGTTCCCCTCCTCAGCTCTGACTAGCCACCCTCACAAACAAGGATTTAGGTCATCTTGACCCACCTGCATCACCCGAGAGTTTAACATAGCTTTGAGTCACTGCCTCTGATGATATGTGGAGTCTAAGATGTTTATCTGTTTTGTTTGCCTTGTGGCTTCATAATGCTATATCAGAGCCTTTAAACTTAACACCTTTTAGTATTCTGTATGTAAGTAAGCATTGTGCACATTGTGATCCTTAATGTGGTTATTTTAGCTTTGTTCCTGGAGTGCAGCCGACTCAATACTTTATGCATGCACAGTAATACCCAACTACTGTACAATCTATGAACTAACTGATTTTGTTTTAGCACCCCAAATCCAAAAATTTGGTATACCATCAACAATATTTGTAATGAAAAAGTGTTTTAGTGCCACTGTACTGTGGGATACTACAACAAAATCAGCGAGTGTATCTTTAAACCTACAATAATGGATTGTCTTTGGCCAATTGAGAGAAGAGCAACAAGCTGACATACGTCATAGTGAACGTGTTGGCAAACAGTTGATTAATTACACATCCAGCATAAACAGAGAAACATCTGTTTTGGTTTCCACCAACTCCTGAGTGGAAATATCTCGAATGAATGGGCTGAAAGTAATACATGGATGGCACCATTTTCACAGGGATCGTCTCATTTTTCTACATACAAAGACTTTTACAAACAGAATAAATGAAAAGGTGCTATCATCGCTTAAAACATCTACACATTCTAACTTGAAACATTTGAATTGGTGGTATGTCTAACAGCATTCAAATTGTGTTAACTGATTTTATATGTGCATTTGTTTTGCCTGTTTACTATTTCCACAAATACCACCACATTGCTGCACTTAAGGGAGTGCAAAGGCCTGTCCCAGAACAGGCGTACCAGGACAACATTTGCATGCTGCCACTGAAATCAGATTATGTATGGGTTCAATTGACTTAATGGATTTGAAGAGACTAGATCCTATTAATGAATAGGCTGCCCTACGGCGCTGCCCCGACCAATAGCAAGCTAATCTGGCATGCAAATTAAATCCTGCCTCAATATGCCTGCCTGTTTAATGCGATCAATTACACAGTTTCACTTATTTATATATACTATTATAAAGGAATAGGCTTATAAACAAACTGAGGGAGGGGTTTGTCCTATAAATGGTGCTGTGCTGGCCTGTTTCCCTGCGCAGTGGCCCCGGGGCCGGTGGAGGGAGCAGTGATTTTCACTATCGTTCACTGCCAGTCACTGACAGTGAGGCTGCCAGTACTGTAAAAAATATGGAATTACACTCACAGCTACCTTAAACTGTGAATGATCAGTCCACCTTTAACCATCACTACATGTCATTTCACCTTAGTAAGTTTTTCCTTCCAGCATATTCTTTTATTAAAGAAATGTCTGTGTTTTACATTGCAGGACATGGAGTTTTTTTTATTGAGGTTATATAATGCATCATGAGAATATGTTCAGGGTGAGATCTGATCTGTTTCCGATTTGATTGTGTTTGAAACATTTAATCTCCTGTGCCTCTTTTTCAGATTCACCACTTTTAGCTCACCTTACTGCAGGGAAGATAAATGATTTGTAGGCTGCAGTGTGTATTCAAAGTCATAATCTGGCACATGATCACGCTGAAGGCTGAGCGGAACGTCTGATGAGGAACTCCGGCGCTTCCAGCCTCTTCCGTTCTGCCAGGCTCTTCATGCCTGGTTACCTTAGAGCCTGCTTTGTTAGTGTCGGAGGGAATAGGGGTCAGGGAGAGGCCAGATTTTACCTGACCCCCTCCTGAAATATTACAGCGAGGGTTACTTATGTCTCCAGCTGGGGAAGGAGTTGGAAAGCCCTGGGAGGAAAGAGGTGGGGGGCTATAGTGAGAATATTGTCAGAATCTGATTAGGGTTTTTCCACTGAAGAGGTTAAATCATTGCTCTACTAGTATCATTTCAGTCAATCCCCTGCATTGTATTGCCTATACATGTTCCCTTGTAGCATGTAGTCTTTTGTAGCACTTACTGAGGATCAAAGTCTGATTCAATCTAGTTCAACCACTTTCAGAGCATACTTCAGCACAACTGTTTTTTTGAGCAAAATTGAATAAGACGTGAATTGAATATTTTCTGTTTATCTGACACGGGATCCCTGACAAATATAAATAAATAAAGCCTTCCCAATGCAGGTATGCTTGAGTGTGTGCACCTCATTTCAAGCACAATTAACTTGAAATGGAGTGCTGCAGGATCAATAGTCCCCATTTGATCCAGGGGGGTCTGTCACTCCATGGAAATGGCACACATATGGTAATACACCCAGCTTAACAACAACTTAGAGGATTTACTGTTGCCGTTTTCAGGCCAACATGAATAACAAACAGTGGGCCACTCTTGGGAGCCATCTTCTTTTATCTCAGCTTCAATTAATCTTAAAAAGAGATACAATTTAAAGCTAATGAACAGGGGGTAAAACTAATGCATATTGATACCAAGAGGTGAAAGCATCAGAATAAGATTGTCTGTAATATTCAGAGCCATAGGAGGGGAGTCATGTTGCAGAATTTGTCGCTATAGGCACCCTGGCTATAGTAGCTAGCTTGCCTCACAACACAACATAAAAAGATAAATGAACACTGAATGACCCTGACGTAGACCTGTTCCTTCATCATATAAATAACAAAAAGCAGAGCGAATAAAGCAGACTGTGCTGGGGCCAATTCCCCAACGGGTGCTTATATAAAATTCAACTTTGAAGTGTTCTCCCTGCTCAGAATGTGGCATTTATTTGCAGGACTCTGTTTCAATTTAAAGGGAATGGCAGCTGAAGGAGGCACAGGGGACAGTGTCTCATCACCGCCACTTACCACTCTTATAGGCCTGCTGCCGGGGAGGAAAACCTCAGCAGGCAGCTCCACTTAAACAGTGAAGACCTCCACCAGTCAATGTAATGTGCAATGCTCTGATAGCCTCATATTCTCAGTCCTGTTTGAGTGTGTGGGTGTTTGAAAGTGTGCGTTTGTAGCAAAGTGTTGCACACTGAAAGGTTTGTGGTGTTATGTGGAACATATATTTTTGTAACACTTGATATGTTTAAAGGTTTTTCATATTTGGTCTTTAACCACAACTACACAAAAATTAGACACCACCAAAGGTTTCATCTTGTTAGAGGCAATTTTGTTAATTGACTTGTTGGCTGCAGAAGGTAGGTTCATAGTGTGATGTTTCCATTAAATAAAAAGTACATTTGCAAGTCAAACTCAAACTCATTTAACAACTTAAAAAAAAAAAAATCTAATCTTTATATTATTGCACAATCCTTTTACCTTTATATCCTGTGGCAGTTTATGCAGCATTTGGCCAGTCGTCGCCAACCCTTTAAAGGAATAGTCTGACATTTGGGGAGATACACTTGTTCGCTTGCTTGGCGCATGTTAGACAAGACGATCAATACCACTCTCATACCTGTCCATTAAATATAAAGCTACAGACAGCAGACCGTTAGCTTAGCTTAGCACAAAGTCTGGTAACGGGAAACAGCTAGCCTGCCTCTGTCCAACAGTAACACAATCTCTATCAACTATCAACTATCAAACTTTTAAAGCTCACTAATTGAGGGCTATATGTGTTGTTAACTTTGGACAGAGCCAAGCTAGCTGTTTACCCGTTTTCAGTTTTTGTGTTGAGCTAAGCTAACCGGCCCCTTTTATTGTGACCTGCCAAAGAACTTCAGATGAAAATGAGCTCTAAGCTCATTTGAAGGTAAATTCCTGGTAAAGGGAAAATTGATTAGGTTGATTGAGGTGGTTATGGTTGTTGGTAACTGCACCAATAAAAACACCATTGAAAATAATGCGAACCAGGCATAAACTTCGCGTTTTGTCCTTCAATAGGCCAACATGTAGTCATGAAGTTAAACAGGCATGTATGTCTTTGCCATAAACCTGGTACATAGCTGTTCATCATCTCCTGAGGTAATATGTTACGACTCTTACATAAAGAAGTTAATTTATATAGCAACCAGAGATTACAAAGTCCTTTACAAGGACAACATGAAAAAAGAAACAGAAAAACATACAACATACATTTTTAATAATGTATTTCGCACATAAACCAACCTTCATACACATACTTGTCGTCATCGTACATCCCAAAATGAAAATGATGTCTCATTATTTGACACCTTAAAAATCTCTCCTTGTGTTTTATCACATCTTAATGTGCTTAATGTGTTTATGTTAAAATTAAAACTTGTCAAATTAAAAAGGTATGATGTGTTATAGTAGGAATTTTTAAGGTGATTATAAGACAAGATCTTAAAGACACCATCCTACAGGTCACACGTTCTGACGCTGAAAACAAAATTAATTATCTCGTATTTTCACCCCAGGAGTCACTGAGAAACTAGACTGACTAAAACAGTATGACTTCCCGCTCAAGGACGTTCCTGGGACTGTTCTTGAAAAGACGGCATACGGACGTTCCTCGCCCAAAGGGTTAATGTTGATGAAAAACAAACAAACATGTCCATAAATAGGTGCTTTCCCTGGAAGAAAGACTTTATATGCTACAAGCTCATTTGAAATTCAGCTGAATGTCTCACACAATGGTCGAACATACAGGGCTGACGATGGGGGGTAAATTAGAGCTCGGAGATGAATTATCAAACAATTAAAAAAAAGTGAGACTGAGCCAAAGGGAAACAGAGCACAGATGATATTGGCAATGGTTTTGGAGATGCGCTTGTCTTTCTAGGTTAAGTCAGTTTGTCCTCTTGATTTGTTTTATTCTCTTGTTTTTCTTGCTTTTGGCTGCAGTAATGCAGCATGTCATGAGTTGCTTTAAGACCAAACAGTAGAAAAACGACCTTTATGTTAGGTTTATTTCAAAACATATTTCTCAGCAATCAACTAATCAAATGTGAAGTCACATGAGCTGATAGTGAGACCAGTGAAATGGCAAAGGATGTGTCCATCCCCACCCCCACTCTCGCTCCACCCTGCTCTCTGTGTTCCAGCGATATTCATTTTGATTTCAATTAAAGATCCTGAGTGTGACTCTCTGAGAGAAATTGCCTGCCTTTAATTAGGTAGTCTAAGTTCATGGAAGCAATTGTTGTTTCCCCAGCACTTTCAATTTGATGAGGCAAGGACTCCCATTTTATAGCTATGAATGAATATGGTTTCATACCCCTCAGGTTCCTTGTCCTGCTAACTGTCTCGCAACCAAACGGAGAATATTACTTGAGTGTTTCTCATTAGTCGCTGGGGTTATGCTGCTGTGGTAGTGTATGTGTGTGTCTTCTGTGTGTGTGTGTGTCCTCTGGCCTTGCTCTGGACTGCAGGTGGGCTCCTCCATCTGTGATGAAGAGGTCAGTAGCTGGCTAGGACCACATGGTGCGGTGCTGGCCGCTGCCCGCTGGTCAATAATCTATTACAGGACATCCCTCCTCCTCCTGTATGTGACTAATGCACTGCACAGAGATGGTCTCCCAGAGGTTAATGCTGCCAGGCTGACCCCGGTCCCCTCTGACAAACACTGTCAATGCTCGATTCGGGAAAAGCTCTTCCTCAGCCAAATATCAGGCCACTCCGACGGTTGCTTGAGGGGTGTTCAGGGATTCACAAGTGAGTCCAGAAGTCCAGTTATATGTCAGTAAAGTTAATTGCCAAGTACATTTGCTTTTATGGTACTGAGATGAACAAGTAATCCCCTTAACATGCATAAAGTGCACAACTGATTCTTTATTTCTGCACAAGATAAAAAAATTTGGTACCACTTTCTAACCAATAGATTTATTAACAGTCAATAAATAATTTAGTAGTGCTTTATAGAGCAGTTATAAGCTATTAAGAAAACAACTTTTGGGTTGCCAGGTTGTGGCTGGTGTTTGTCCCCCTCCAGCATGACACTTGTTTTTTCTGTTTAGCTCTTTACTTTAATGAAGACTCCCCCAATGGGCCATTTGACCTCTGACCTTATGAAAATGCACTGCAGAGCATCAGAGCTGATAGATTACTGTAAGAACCTTTAATTAATGACTGATGATTTATTAGAAAGTGAGAAACTGGACCCTTTATTATTGACTTTATAACTTTTTCGCAACCTAATGTTGTTTTTGATTAATTCAAACTGTTCTATAAGCATTACTTAATTATCTATTAACCATAATTAAATCCATTAGTTACAACTTAAAAGCCATTTAGGGTAACTTATTAGACAGTGGTACCAAAAGTTGTGAGCTATGATGAAGATGCTGGATGCATCATCTGCCCCCCAAAACCTCTCCTATCACATGCAGAAATAAAGAATAAAATCTAGATATCTGGTGTGTAAACGTCTACAACAGTAATTACCTGCTTTAAGCAACAATTCAACTTGTGTCTTATTTTCATTAGTTTGGCCAGCATTCCTATAAGATTGCAATCATTGTTAAGATCTGGAATACAAATGGTAATTGGCTGCATTTACAGCATATAGCGCTTTTATCCAAAGCGCTTCACAATTTCGCCTTTCATTCACCCATTCACACATACAGTCACACACCAATGGCAGTGAACTACCAAACAAGGCACTCCATCTGGAGAAATTTGGGGTTCAGTTTCTTGTTCAACAAGATCCCAACCGGGGATCGTATTTTTTGTGCACTCACTTTTGGTTTTATCTTGAAATAGTGGCTTAGATAATCTGGCTAGACAGTTGGCTTGTCACCATGTTCCCATATCTTAGCATGTTCTTTGGTGAGTACAATGTTATCGCAACAAATAGATACTGATATTTATGAATTATCATTTAATTTGAAGGTGTTTACATCCACATTGAATGAGCCCTGTAGGAATTGTAGCCCTTTTTATACATGCAGTAGTCCCCCAATTTTAAGGCACAGAAAATTATTTGACAAGGTAACATGCACAACTTAATCCAACTTAAAGTGACCATATTTAATATTTGGTGTCAAATTCTTTGCCTTCAGTTGCTGTCTGAAGTTTATGACCCACAGACATCAGCAGACACTTGCTTCTTGCTTGTTTCAGGGGATTTGGTCTAAAGTCTGGTATTCAGTAAGCGAAACACATGATCACTTGGATTGAGGTCATGTGACTGAGTTGGGCAGTCAAAAAGACTTTGCTGTTTGGTCATAAATGCCTTTGTTCTAATTCATTGTCCTTTAAGGGCTACAGGTCATACACTTTTTTACCTGACATGGATGTAAATAGCCTCAAATTAAAGCTAAATGTCAGCAATTTAAACTCACAGTCATTGTTTCATTTCCAATCCAATGTGCTGGAGTACAAAACCCACAAAAGGAAAACCTTATCACTGTCCCGACTGCACTGTAACTGTCAGGTATTATGTTGACTACACTGTGCTGGGACTGTCTCTGTGTTTGGGGCTGTGAGGTTTACGGTGCCTCACTGGGTGCTGTGATAAACAGATCTCTCCGTAGGACCCTAGTTGGTAGAACGTCATGTTATTCTGACAACCCTCACCTCCAATCAATTTATGCCACGAATTCTAACTCACATTCACTCAAGCATTGCCTGTGGCCTTGTTCCTTCATTTCCCTTTTCCCTTGTTGGCTTCTCCAGCCTCTCTCTTCCTCTGTCAGCTCAATAAGCAGCAGTCAACGGGACCAATTATTTGTAAGTGTGGCTGTGTTCGCATCTTTACAAAAATCGACCTAAATTTGGCTTTTAAAAAAAAACAAGTGAGAAGAGAAATGTCACAGTTTCATCTAATTTGCATTCAGTTATATTTGCACTGTAGTTATGAGCCTCATAAATTAATTGGATCATGGTTTGTGAACATTGCACAGCCACACTGTATTCATTGTGAATATAATCCACAACATAAATGCAGTCTCTCTTTGTTTCACAGTTCTGTTTTAGTAAATCACCTGCTGCCCCTGCAAGGAGCTGTCATGTGAAATTTTAGCGGCGGGTGTCGTCTGAGTGCAATGAGGACCATGGGCAGGCCTCATGTCTGCGTGTGGAGCAGAAGGAAATTAGCCGCACCTGAATGACAAGGCAAAGGCTCCCACCCCCAGAGGGACTGTGATCTACACACAAACTCCCTTTTAATAGACTTACACCTCATTTGGCCTCTAAAGCTTGTTGAAGGGTCCCAGAGGACGGGGAGGGGTAGGCGGGCCCCTCAGAGGTCAGCCCCGCTGCTCTCTGTAAACCAGCTGCAGTGAAAGGGAGAGCTTGATTAGATGGCCATTCACACCCAGAAGGGGACCGCAGTGGAGGGACAATGCCACATTTTCCCTTGCAAAACAACAGGGACATTTTGTCTGGCCTGTCGCGAGCAATATCTGTTATGTTGTGGAAGGCTGTTTGAAAGGCTCAGAGGAGACCGAGTGATCCTGCATGTAGAGGTGACAGGCTGTTCAAACTGCATTTGCCTCAGTTGAAACTAAAATCCTGGTGGGTTTGAAAGAAGCAAATTTTACTTAATTCCCTGTTTAGATTAATAATTTTTAATATCATCGTAAATATTGATATCAGTATATCAATGTAGCACTGCAGTATGGATCTGTGAAAAATATGCCATAGATGCCACCCCATCCTGGTTGTGAAGTCTGCTACTAAATGGGTTATGAGCTGTATGCACTTAACTCACTATGCTCTTCTTAAGTGTATCTCCCATGTAACGGTCATGCTTAGGATAATTCAAATTCTAATGCACAAATAAAATATTTTTGGGAAATATGCCTATTCGCTTTCTTGCTGAGAGTTAGATGAGACGATTGACACCACTCTCAAGTTTGTATTCTGAGTATGAAGCTACCTCTAGCAGCCAGCTATCTTAGCTTAGAATATAACCTGGAAAACTAGCCTGGCTCTGTCCAGTGGCAAGAAAATCAGTGCACCTCTAAAGAGGACTAATTAACACGTTATATCTCACGTTTGTTTAATCTGTACAAAAAAATGAAGTGTATAAATGACAATTAGGTTGTATGTACCAGACTATTTCTTGGTTTGGGCCAATAACTTCCCGGAGGCTCCGTTGGTTGCCTGGCAACTGGTCCTGGCCAAGAAATAGTTTGGCAAATAAACCCCTGTAAAATGGCGAATTGTTATTTGTATGCTTCACTTTCTGTTCAGATTAAACAAACAAGATACAATGTGTTCATGAGTGAGCTTTAGAGGTGCTGGTAGGAACATTCTGTTATCTTTAAACAGAGCCAGGCTAGATGATTCCCCCTGTTTCCAGTCTGCTAAGCTAACCTTAAAAACATTGTTTTCCCATACTTTTGTTAAAGCAGTCTGGCACTCAAACAATACAATTCTTCCTTCAAAAATGAATGTCAAATTTCATCATATGGATATAAAAATCTAAATGATCCATTTGATTTGATTATAGTGGCCCATCTCCTTAAGGGTCGTAAGGGTTTCAAAGCCTTTCAAATAAAGTTTTCCTTTAAATTAAAGGAGAAATAATTTTTAGGACTATTTAGGTACACAATCGTCAAATGTATTTGAAATCCATAACCTGATATCTGAATGTTAGCCAGATCACATGCATTCAACCTCAATGCTCATTTTTAATAAAATACACATTTAATATGTGAAAAACATTGGAAATTAGTTAACTTATTGGTTGAGAAAGTCAAAATAAACGCCCTGTCAGCAGCTGCTGTTTATTGAAAAAAGTAATTCATTCTCTACATTTAACCCTCATTTTCACTGCCTCTCATGCTTCTACGCTTATATTGGTCTGCAGTGTATTTCAGCAGCTAAAGAACCTCACTTTAAACACTGTAATAATACGATGTTCTCTGTCTAAGCTAAGGCTTGTAGCGTCAGACATTCTCAGATGCTTGTAATTAGAGAGCTAAACCCTTTGATCTGGACAATGGCAGAGAAAAGGAAGTCAGGTAAGCATCACGTTTACAGAGGATGGTACAGATTTGCTAAATAAGCAATTTGTCAAGGGTTTTATTTTGACATTCCAGCTTAATAAACTACAGTTATTCCACAATTTTAAAGATGCCTTGAAAAGGTTTGAATTAGTATTCATGGGTGTAGTATAAAGTGGATTTCATCAAATTTGAGAAATAATTAATTTTGGGATATAAAAAATATACTTTGATGTTCCACAGCTCTGAAACATTCCTCTCATGATGTTACTTGTAACAGTGTATCACAGTGACAGTGTACTTGGGTTACTAAACAACAGACCTCTGCTACTATAATTGTCTACCAGTGAATATGTTTCAAGTGACACATGACGATAAACTGGGAATTCATTGGGTTTGTGTGCCTGGCTCGATGCTGTCACTGTCTGTTTTTTTTCTTTCCACTTCATTCAATGACATCCAAAAACATTGATGGTTAATTATTTCTGAGGAGGCTTTTTTGCGTTGCTCCTGTATCCCTGGGTTAATTCAGAAGCATTTCCTTATGTTCCCGGGGGTATTGAGTTTGCATTTTAAGTGAGGCACAGCACAGACACTCAGCAGCATCTTAACTTCCTAAGTTGAAGTGTGGCTGGGGTTAAGTGGTCCCTATGCTCACAGCACCTATTTCAGCCCAAACATGACAGCTGGGGACTTGACTGTTGCTATGGAAATCTAACCCCCCTCCTCCCGGCCCGTCCAACCCCCCTGTGTGCATGAAAATGCACACAGACTGCCCCAGACTGCTCATTTGAGACCATACAAGTCCTCCTGCTTCTCCCTGTGTTAACAAGTCAACTTTTCTGTTGTTCTGCCCCGTTTCAAACAGGGTTTACTGCAAATGGAAAATGGCTCGGGGTGCACTCGGGTGCTTAACGGTGCTCAGCTCGGCTTTGCAGCTGGAAAATTTCCTAGAATGGGCTCCTGCAAGCTGGCTGGAGATGGAGACCGAAAAATTGTTTGCTTCACAATCTGCCTCATTTTTAAAACAGTGTGATGTGATGAAACCTCACAGTCCACAGTTTATTTGGATGCACTGTAAACACATATACGAGTCGCTCTTAATCTGTTGCATTTCTGACAGCGGAGCCGTCTAAGGTGTGTTTTCTGCTCCCAGTGGTCGAGACAGTCTCATTTTGAACAGATCTGTGGGGCCTGTGTCATTAAAATGCACTTGCAGCTACTAATATAACCACAAGTATTACCACAATCAACCAGTTCTGAAAGCTGAATTTTTAGGTCACTTGGGGGCAGCGGAAAACAGTTGTGAACACAACATTGACATATTCTTTTAAGTTTGTGTGGGAAAAATGTTAGCAAACAGTTCAAAGCAACATTATAGTTCATTCTGAGTCTGCTATTTGGTCCTATATTTGGCTACATTAGAATCTTGTGTGCCTCTATTTTATCTTATAGCTGGATGCCTTGTTTTGTTAATCTGGGATGCATTGTCCCATGTTGCATATCTGATGTGCCAGTGTCAGTGATACCTTTTATTTTGAAGGGAGCTGCACTCTTAACACAATCCAATGGGGCCAGGACAAATGAACTTCTTGAACCCCAATGATCCACTGGTGGTCACTCAGTGCAAACTCATGCTGTGCAGTTGAGCTTTGTTCAAACCCACAGAACTTTATTTTAAATTCTAGTATAATTTAAAAAGTTGGAAGTTAAAAAGTTTCCAAAGATAGCAAACATGTCAGGTTGAAATTTGAGGGGAAATATATTTAAAATGATGCTGCAGACACCTAGAACAGACATAAAAAACATGGATTCTTTCATCAATTTCATCATAAAGCTTCAATGAAGAGCTGAAACAACATGATGCAGTATATATACAGTATTTGATACAGTCAGATAGAGTGGAATACGATTGTAAACCCACAAATATCAAGACCGGATTTTAAGAGGTTAAAAAAGAACCATAATCATGTGCCAATGACAATCACACCTGAAGTGTATTAGATATCTTATTTGAACTGTCATGAAGCAATTGGTAAGTAATCAGTTGCTGCCTTCACATCATGTCTCTTGTTCTGTAAATATGAACTGCTGACTGGGGGAAAAAAATGTTCATCCGACTCCTGTTGGTAACTGCAGGAGGGATACGTATAATTGACGTATAAATGACATCTTCCACCTGCATGGTGTCAGGAACATTTTCCTGTTGTAAACATAACGGAAAGTCTAATCAAAAAACTATATCAGTTAAGTTCTTGGGGAGAAATATTTTCATTATTATACCATTTTTCAGGTTATACCAGCAGGATGAAAAGGATGAAATACAAAACGTCCCGCCAATTCAGCCATTTGAAAGTTTTTATGTGAATGCTTCAATTTTAAAGTAGTTTCAACTTCTTCTAATTGTTGTAATGTCATTGTGATCCTTTCATCACTCCTCCCAAAATCAGTGTTTTTAGGAAGTTTTTATACTCAAAATCTTGGTATAAACAATGTTTATTCCACGAAGAAGCTGCCTGAAAAAAGTGCTGGAGGAGCTTCATTGCATTGCCACCATAAATAATTATCTGCTATACATTTCATCACTCCCACTCCTTTCCTGTCTCGATCAATCCTGAGCCGAGGAGCCTTGCATGCTGCTGTAAAATGACTGGAAGCTGATGGATACAGCCCACAGCAGAGCACGTGACCTGTCTCCATCGGCGCTTATGGCACCACATTTAATCTAAATGTAGTCCTTGACAACGGGAGGATCCTCGCTTGGCTGTGTGGGATCTTTGCAGTTGGAAATGTTTTATATATATGCTCTTTCTAGTGGTTTTTATTCTGGAAATGGAAAGTTTACACCATCGGTTTTCTTTTGCATTGGTTATAATTGTTTAATTTGAGCATCCAGAGAGGAAGAAAACAAAACATCATTTCATGTTTGCATCAAACATCAAGTGTTTGCCCGGATTTGAACAACAAAAACGGACAAATGGTGACATGCTTTAAAGTTGTGAAAGTTGTATCAGTGTTGTCTGTGAGGATGCAGGTGGGAGCTGACCAATGCAGTGCCAGCTCTTCTCCACTCAGCTCCTTTCTCCAGGGCAAAGCGCTGGCCTGCTGAGAGCACACATGAGCGGTCCACGGAAGAGCCGAGATCCCGACAGCTCTAACCCCCCCCCGCAGATATCTCATCCGTCTTGCGGTGTGTTGGCACTGTGAAGGGTAAACTGGGCTGATCTGTGGGACAGGCGGGGAGGGCACAGGAGAGCAGCCTTCCCACCGGACCCCCGGACCAGCACGCTCAGATTAGAGCAAATTTGTTCCACAATATTGTGGCCTCCTGCTTTCCAAGGCTGGGCCCGCACAGAAGGCAGAGGCAGAGATTTGGGCGGTGGCCAAGCCTTTTCGTCGGGCTCCTCGTTCGCGCCACATGTGCCGAGCTCGACTCCCCACTGATCCTTCCAGCTTTATAGCCTCCCTGCCTGATGGAACAAATGCTACATCGCAGAAAATAAACTTATCTCATTTGGATGACAACACATTCCCCCAGGTTATAATGTTGCACCATTTTGAAAAGGCAGACAGGGTCAATTGTACATTTCCAGCTCAACCAGGGAGTCTTTTGCTGTGAAAATGCCTGTCTCGCCACATGCATGACAGTGAATTTGGAACAATTTGCCTTATTGACTCCCTTGGTGTTTAGTGTAAAGTATTCCCCTTGCATGGTGCTAAACATATATATATTTTTAACAGATATGTCACATGCACTCAGATCTTCTTTTTGTGAACAATGGAAGAAGGGAGTTGTTTTATAATAGGTATATTTCAGTCCATTACATCAGCCAGTGTTTTTTTTTTCCTTTGGAGTGGAGGATGCATGACATGATTGATGACCTTAGTAGATTATCCCCAATACAAAAGCCATCATTGAACAGCAGGC
Organism: Coreoperca whiteheadi; assembly: GCA_011952105.1. Taxonomy (NCBI): domain Eukaryota; kingdom Metazoa; phylum Chordata; class Actinopteri; order Centrarchiformes; family Sinipercidae; genus Coreoperca; species Coreoperca whiteheadi. Next base: position 16,301,608 of record CM022492.1, read on the forward strand.
CTGCCATTGTGTGTGGGATGTCTCCCATTGATTTAAGTAGTATATTTTCATGATCTATAAAGAGGCCAGCTGGAGAGACAATTGTTTGCTCTCAAACATTTAGTGTCTATAAGCCAACACACACGTGATTAGAAAATTATTATCACTCTTTGAACTCCTTTATGATGTTTTTTTTTCTGGAACAAGTATACTTACTTGCATAGTAAATTGGCTATAACAAAATAAAAGTTAAAAGTTAAAAGTTCAGTTACCCAAATTACAAAAAAACATATTTTGTCACTTCCCCCAGTGGTCCATGGTTTCATTTGCTGAGGTTTTGCGATATCTGTCTCTTAGATTGCTGAGAACGGGGTTTTAAATACTACCTCCAATGTGTTTTTAGGTTTAGGCTTAAACAGTTGCTTAAAGTGGATTAGCCAGTGGCGTAACCAGGCAATTCTTTCTAAAAAGAGATGTTGCTGTTGAGTTGAAAGTGTCAGCTTTCAGTGCTGTGAGCACCAAAAACAAAATCCTATTTACCTTCATTGTATTGGGATGGAGGCAGAAATCTTAGGAACAAATATCTTAAAATAAAACCAACGCGATGTACATGGCTGTGCCAGTAGAGGTAAATAAGAAAATCTGTATTTAGTCATTTGGGTGAACTGATTCTTTTAAGGGGGGGGGGGCACTGAGAGCACATGGTACCTACATTTGCAAAGTAACAAAAAACCTCAACCGCTGCAACTTCTTCGGAGAGGATTTGAATAAATTTATCTAAGTAGGAACCAAACTGAGCCTTTGGAAAGGTGAAGTCAACCTGCATGAGAGCAGCAGTGTGTCCACTCTGTTATCAATGTCTACATCCTTTCTTCTGGTCTTCAGCCAGTCCTCCCCTTCATTCCTTAACAGCTCTCTAATAGACCTCTTCTGACCTATTAACCACAGATTTGTTTTCATCTCTCTGACGAGCCAAAAGAGAAGTGTACTTTCCACACAAAAGAGCCCAAAAGAGCCATGAAACAAAAATGTGAATAAAAAGACTAGAGGATAATATTATATACAAATTAATTCTCCCTTGAGTTCTAGCTGCCCTGTCCTTTGGCTAAGAATTGGGAGTGTCTTAATTGCTTTATCACTTAGCCTTGTGCTTCCCAGCAATCAGGTTGGTTCCATTTAATTCAAGTGCCACCAAGATGGGGAGAAAGTGGCCTCCCTGTGGCCCTGGAGCATAATAGACAGTGGAAAGTGAGGATACACCCTCCAAATTGGAAAACACTGGGCCATAGATTAACAGAAATGAACACTATTACCCTGGCAATGAGGAAATCATTTTCCCCCTCAGGTGTTTTGGAACGCACAGTCAGACTGTAGCTGCGGTGGAAACTCTGAATCTTTTTATAGCTGACCCTCGTGAATATTCAAGAGCCGAGGGATTTGAGACAATGTTTAGTATCAATTTGCAGTTTTAATAAAAGTCAGACAAGGAGATTTTGCCAGAAAATAATCCTGATTAAAGACAAATATTAATCACAGGAGGTCATGACATATCTCATCAACAGATATGTTTTTCTTGCCAGTCCACTGGGAATGCTTCTGTCACAATTTTATCGTCACTTTCCTCTTTTTAATTATTATCCTTATTAGCCCAGTTTAGAGTTCATTTTGGCTAAGAAATCAGTATATATATTCGATGTGTTTGCTTTTACTTGTGAACTTATTTGGTCAAAACTAGCTTTGAAAAAATGGAATTTTAGTTTTGTCCAGTGATAGCATCGCCTACATTTGCATCAGTGGGTCGACTGACAATGTCGGTACTGTTAAATTGATTTGGGCATTAGACTATCAATGTTGGTGGGCATTAAAAAGACTTTGTAATGTCACTTCATTTCCAACGACAACATAAACAATAAACCCCTACTTTATTCGACTCTGCATTGTTACTCTGTGTTGTTATTCAAATCAAAGACTAGACACAGACACGGCAAGTAATGTCTTCTAATGGCAAGTGGAATCGTTATAACTCTGCTACAGTAAGAATCAGTGCTAGCCTTAGCAAGCTACCTAACTACAGTATAAGTTCTTTGTAAGATCCTTTATTGTTACCCCTTTATTCCATAACTTCACATCTTGTTATCCAGTACCTACATTTGGTAGGGTCTATATGTACTGTTCTGGTATACTCAGTACAAAAGATTACACTGTAACTCTGGAGCAATTATGCTGTACGTTAGGGGCTGTAATCTAAAACCTTGCCGAATGTTGTAAAGGTATGGCTTGAATAAAGCTGTTGTTTGATAGCTAATGTTATGTGGGATGGTTTCAAAAGGGAGAAAAATGCCTTCTGTCAACATTTGTAGCAGCCGCCTGCCACGAGAAAGTTTAGAGATTCCACAAAAATGTCCAAAAACTGTTTTATGCTCTTTAGAAAAAAGGAAAAATAAAAACATGCACAGTATCAGCTGCAGTATCAGTGTAGTTTATATTTCCTCACACAAAACGTGAGGATAATTCAAATATCGGTTCGAAAGAATCAACCTCTCTATGATGCATGTTACATGGCACCAATCTGATGTGTAGATGCTGATGATAACACAGCAGACATCTGCAGACATGAGACTGTTCACTGATCTTGATCAGCAAGGGCTGTTCTCACACTTCTGCAGCGCTTGAAATGGAAGTGAATGACAGGTGCATGAAATAAAATCCCTCATCACAGAGGGGAGGAATTTTATTTTTAAATGTGGCCACTGTATGTGTTTAGCATTAGTTCTTTCTTTGTCCAAACCTTTAACACCGCAATATTCAGAAAAGCTGACAGGTTTCATGGCTTCTTTTCAGCAGCCTGTCCAAGTCTTCCTCCACTTCCTTTTAGGTTAATCAGGTGTAATTTAAAATCCAAAATTCCTGACAGTACATTTTCTGATGTTATTGCCTGTATGTTCTGCATGGCTGTTTGGATCAAAGACTGGTTATCTCTTCTATTGAGCTGTTCTAACCTCTGTCCACTCTCATTACAGGCAGGCAGCAGTGAATTTCCTAAGCAATCAGGACTAACGTTCCCAGCCAGGTATAGACTATGACACTTTAACGAGTTAAAATGCAAAGCCAAGTAGAACATTAAATCAGAGTGAATGAGACAACCAATACTCTAGGCTTCTAGAAAACAGACAAGAGACAGTGGATGACATGTCTGTACATAAATACAACAGAGGGAAGCAGATGCAATGTACGGTATTACATGAACATATATGATAAAGCTTTATAGTCTAATCTCAGTCTCAACTTTTCCAATACTGTATGTTTCATTTTTTTCCCCCTCAGACTTGTCTTGAGTTCAGATGCTGTTGAATGTTGGCACAACTTTCTTTTTCTGCTTGTCTAAATTTCTTTTTCAAATCAACGTTTTTCTTTACTTGCTCCACCTTTGTCAATTTTCTACCAACTATGTACATTATATAATAGCCGTCAAACTTATTTTTTTAATTGTTCAAAATTCAGTACATAAATTGGATATTGACAGCAAGACCTCTTGGAAATAGATCTACATTTCTCATTATGTATAACAAACTTTTAGACTGTCCTCAGCAGAAAAATGGCCATTTGTTCAAATAACTAAAATGACCTTCTGTTTTCCTTACAAACAACCTCTTATGACTGTACTCTAAGAGTTGAAAGCAGTGGGATATTGTTACAGTGCCACAAATCTCTTCAGGAGAAGGCCAGGGTGGATGGCTGAATGTGCATAATTTGTTTTTAATGACCATGATTATTCCCTAAGCTAAACCAAGTTCAAAGTCATGATGTAATAACCTGTCATTTCAAACCCAATTTTTGATACTATTTATGCTGCTCATGCCATTAAATGTATTTACACTCATTAGTTACCTCTCTAGTTGCATTATCAATGGTGGGGTCTGGCATTCCCAAGCCATTCAAATGATATAAACATACAAGGGATTAACAGGAAATGATGCATGCACATACTGGACAAAATCCGTAAGACAATAGCCGGTGCATGCGATACATTGCATGTAATGGGTGTGTATGTGCATATATATATATATTTCATGTAATGAGAAAGGAGGAAACATGTTTGCGTATGTAAAAGTATAACTACAGGGATTTATAAAGAAGACATCAAATTGTCATTGTGACCGAAAAGAGTAGCTGAAAAACGTGTAATTTAGAATGACGCTCACTGTATTATGAAGATGTTCTTAACCACAGGTGTTGCTAAATCAACCAGGACTGAAATTTTAAGGATTCTAACCTTAATGGCCTGAACTTAACCAAACCGCAACCATAAAGAAAACTCTCTGTTGTTTAGGAATTAGGACTTACTGCCCTATTTGATGTTGAACGTTAGAACAAGAACACTACATCCATATTTCTTTTAATACATAATGTATTTCGTATATAGCTGTATTTTTACATTTGGCAGAGACATGTGCATGGTTTTGATTGTTGTCTTGGAACTGGACTCTGGAGTCTGCTCTGGAATCTTGTTTCAGTTTCTGACCTCTTTTACACAGAGCTCGAGTTGACTTTTGTCTTGATTTAAAGCAACATTCCTTCAACATTCAATGGCAATAAAATGGAGGTTTATCCCTGAACACTGCCACATAAAAGCACTGTAACATCTACAATAAATATGTTTTGTCTTAATGTTTGCTGCATGTTTGAATTTTTTTTAAGCTTTTGTAAATGTAACTGTTGCTTAAAATCACAATTTAATCAGTTCCCTCAAAGTGTGAATATGGGTTATGGGTAACCGTGCTTTAAAAAGGTGCAAAAAAGAGAAGAATTTCATTAATTCAAAGAGTTGTAGTGTCCCATAATAGTCTATAAGCGGTTTCTGTGGCTTTTCCACCCTGACAAATTTCCAAAAATCCTGACGGAAACACTGAGTACATGTAATTAGTTGACATGAACCCTTGTCTTGCCTGCAGCTCTGATAAAGGAATCAGCCAGCATCATGAATCTGGGTTATGCATGGTATTCTGGGTAAACTGTGGGTCTTTCGTTGGGGTGAGGTGCGAGGTGAGGGTAGATCTGAGAGTTTCGACGCTGAGACGCTCCAGCTGTGTTTATAGATTCCCACTGCACCTGCTGGGGTTACAGAGCAAGTGCACTGAGGGATTAAGCATGGGGCACTGGGGAACTGGGAGTAGAACAAGGAACAACAGCTTCATGTTAAGGAAGCATGTCAACACCTCCCTGGTGTCTGTACTTAAGCTATTCATTGTTGTTGGTTGCTACGTAGCTTTCAAACTAATCTCTGCTTCTTTTTTTCTTAGCTGCTAATCAAATATGCCCAGCTGAAGAGGAAATGTGCCAACTTGCTAACAGAGGACTCTGCAGAAAGAAGAGGATGACATTAAGATGGAGAGAGGGGACAGTTCTTGGACAGTTAAATTTAGCATCCATAGACATTTACATTTTGCTGGAGTGTGCTAGTTCTTGATTACAATGTTGACATTTTACTTGGAATTAACCTGATTAATGTCAATGAGCATAAAAGCCCATAGCTCAGCATTTCTCATGATCACAGGAGATGGATTAAGAAAGAAGGCTTTCAAATTGAATATACCTCTCCCTGCTCAGCCTGCTAATTGTGCCATTTACCACTACTTGAGTCACTGACCGATGCTATTTAGTCAAACTAATGATGATGCACAGTCCAAGCCATCCCTTGATAATTAAACGAAAGCTCCATCTCTTTTCCTGTATTAGCTTTTTTTCTGCGTGTGTGTGTGTGTGTGTGTGTGAATTAACAGGTGCATGCAAAAACATATCGATCTGTGGTCACTTTGTTCCTTTAAATCACTTGTGGCATTGTTAGCTGGGAAATGACTTCTTTTTTCAGAATCCATTCTCTATCACTTGTTACTGATTACGGAAAGTAAGAACTGTTAACATTCTTGTTTTGAACGTTTAATCAGGTGAGCCTGTTTATTGAGCACGCAGCATATGCTCGAAAATCTTTCCCTTACTGAGACTTTCATTTGCCACGTTTTAGCTGTCAATATTTTGGATAATATTAGAATCTGCATGTGTTAATAATCTTATTTATTTTATTGTTCCTATTGGTCTTTTTTTGTCTCTTTTTAATGGTTTTAGCCTGCCTTTAGGTTCTATTTTAGGTTGTTTCTAGCATGTGATCATTTATGATTCCATCGGCATTTTTTGATGATTTCATAATCACATTTAGTTTTTTTTTCCGATCTTGCGACATATTTTGTGTTATCTGTTTTATGTTTTTAGTCTGTAACTCATTATTATTGTTCCCAGTCTTGGCCAGTATACTCTTAAAAAAAGGATTTTTGCTCTCAATGAGGCTTTCCTGCTTAAGTAAAGAATCACCACCAGCACGGGTCATGTGTTGAAATTCTTAATACAACCTAATTCGCATCCTGTCTGCCACTAACAGTCAACATTGTTTTGTTTTTTTCATCATGACCATGATCTTTCATTAATCTTAACCATTTTTTAGTTGCTTAAACTTACCAGACCAAACTAAAACAAACCTTAAACATGACAGCTTAGAAAACCCCAATATTATCACACTTTTCTTTTTCATTTAGGTGGGAGGACTTTTAAATAAATATATTTTTATAGGATCTGTGAGTTTCTATTCAACATTTCTGTCACGTCTCAGAAAGGAAGTTTTTGGCCATGGTGGACATGCTCTACACTCGCAGGTTCCTTTGCACTTTATGGCTGTTTAAAATTTCAGGCTCCTACCACACAGGGAGAAAAAAATCAGCTGTACTGTAATGCTTTCTCTTTTCTGGCCTGATTGACTCTGATATCACCAGTGCCTCTAAAATAAAATGCCCATGTGTCCCTGTAAACACATAGCATTTGTTCTGAGGCAGAGTGGTACAGCAGAGCAGAGCAGAGCTCCTCTCTGGCAGCACTGAGGCTGACCAAGCCAGGGAATAAGTAAATGAATAAATAGGCTGATGTTGAATTTTCCCCTCACTTGCCTCCACTGACACAAATAGGATCTACAGTAATTTATAATGCTGTTAGAGAGGCGGCTCTCTCTCTAACCGAGGTGTCTGTCACCTCGCATGCAGGAGGCCTCTCAGTGCCAGAGTGGAGGACCTGCAGCTCCCTGACATCCTGCTTTGCTATTCCACACACACGGTCCAAAGGCTAAGTGACATCAAGCCTCATTATTGTCATCACATGCCACATTTGTAACTGGTTAGCGAGCAAATTGTGATAAAATAGGCTGATGCCCCTTCTGAGCGTCTCTGGCTGCACAAGCTGGACTGTCCATAATGTTGGGAACCACATCCGTGTGGAAGAAAAAGAGGATGTGAGATGCTTTTTGTGGCAAAAATACAGGTTTTTTTCTATCTTGTACACTATTTATGTAACAGAAGGCTTCATGGCAATAACTGTGATGTTAGCAGTCCTGATAGCACTCTGGAATGGGAAATAGTGAGCTGGAATTACTTTTATCACCCAAAAATGACCAGAAATAACATTGAGTTCTGTAGAATCTATAATAATGAAATTCTATATTACAGCAGAGGCTGTGCAGTCTGTGATATAAGCCCTGCGTTACCATTTATATTCATAGTATTTCTGAATGCATGACATCTCTATGCTGTCTCCGGTGAGATACTGCACATGTTCATATACTAGTCCCTCAGTCGTACAGTTCTTTTCCCCCCTTTTTTTTCAATACATGCACAGAAATAATGAGGAGGAAAATCTTTTGCTTGCATCAACCTCAAATTGGTGAAATGAAAATCTGTCTTAAACAAAAGGAAAGACCCCCATGGCGTCTGGGTCTACAGTTTCTGTCACATATATTCCTTGGAGGTTTCATGTGACAAAACACAGAAAGTTGCTTTGTCCCTCCTCTTGTCACGTTACACCCCTTACCCATAGTTTTTTTCCCCCTTCCTGTTGTCTGGCTGTCTGTGCTGTCAGCCCATAGCCTGGCACCTGCTCTCATGTTCCTAATTAGTCTCATTTCATTAATTATATACTGCAGCACATCTCCTTATTTCTGTCTTCCTCTGGATTTCATCCCCTTTGTTTCAAACTTGCAGAGAAGATCAGCTCACTTTAGGGTTATGACTACCATGTGTGCAAATTTAACACTTTTTGAATGATCAACTCACTACAAGGTGTTTATTTAAAGCATTGTGATACCCATGTCAAAGGGAGGATTGGAAACTGTTTAACATTCCTTCATTAAGTGTATGTCTTTCCTGTTTCATAAAAAGTGCTTTGTAATGCTGTTAGGGCAGGTGAAGTTGTTGTTTTGCTGTGGGTTGTTATGTCATCTTGGTAAGGAATACCTGCTTGAGCAGCTTCCCAGCTGCCACTCCATCCTCCTGTTACACTGTGATGCATAATGCGCCAAAGAAAAGGTTTCATCAAGTATTTACCACCTGATCAACACAACACAATAGGGAAAGATCAAACCTTTGACTGAATAGGTCAGGCCACAGACTCACTGAGAAAATAGAACCATATCAGCCATAGGAAGACAACAGTTGCTCTGTTATTAATTTTTTTTCTTTTAGAAACATTTCTTTTGGCATTGCCAGCCCAAAGATCTTGCCAGCTTTCTTGTGTGTACGTTGAAGTGACATCATCCCTTAAAGCAGTTTTCTTTCAGAAAAAAAGTCTATCACTGCAAACTATTTAACATCTCTCACAAATTAAACCCACCCTGTATTACCCTGAAAAATATCTTTTGTCCAATAGATCTGTAGATTTGTATTAAGCTCATCATCATGTTAAAAAAATACCACATTCTCATTTCTCTGTCTGCTTTACAACACAGTTCGTTTGCCCCCACTGTATTGTTGTGTTGTCATCATTTGGTGATTAATGTCCCTTTAATGAAAGGTGAATGCTCTGCCATATGAACACATAGAAAATCGCCCTTTGAGTGACCTGCTCATAACTTATACACATGCATGGGGCACAAGGAGGTATTGCTTTGTCAAAAGCAAAAAAACATAAAAGGTCGGGAACCACTGTATTGGATGCATTTTTCTAACAGGAGCATGCGTTCTTTGAGGGGTGTTTATGTTTGTGTTGCATTCATGTCAAGAGGTCGTGAGAGTGACCTGACTTGCCGGAGCCCCTCCACTGCTGACAGCTGATCAGCTGACGCAACACAGGGCCAGATATGGTTTCCTCAATGACTATCAAGTGTTTAAATGTTCAAAGCAACTCCGAGAATGACAATTGAATTTTTTTTTTTTACGCAACAGCCGTCGCAATGAAAATATTTGTCTGCTCTGTGAATAATTACATTTTCTCCTGCTATGATTTGGAGTTTGTTTCTAAAGGACCTGTTTATGGAGAGGAAATGACAAGAAGTCGAGTTGACAGGCCTGGAGTGAGACAGTTAAATGCCCCTTGCTGCTCTGGATAATTAATAAATAAAGTACCAGGGGAGTCCTGTCATGGCTTCCTCTATGACAGGGGCTGTCTCCAGTGCGCTAAAGCATTAAATGACCAATTCCTGTCAGGCTAACTTCCACTGCACTCCCTTGGCACCCTCTCTCATTCTCCCTCTCTCTCTCCCTCACACACACACACACACACACACACACACACACACACACACACACACACACACACACACACACACACAAACACACACACACACACACGCACAGTCTCTCTTTCTTCCAAAGAGAGCTACTTTGCTCTCTTTGCTCTGAGTTTTTCAGCGACTGATGGCTCTAGTTCATTTCTGCTGAATTAATTGGTCCCTGAATGAATTCTGTTGACAGGGCAATTCATCATGTGTTTGGCCTGACAGCGACTGGGGTGTTGGGAGTGTGGTGGTGGTGGTGGTGGGAGGATAGGGTGAGGGGAGCGGTAGGAGAAGCTGGGGTTATAGTGGGGAAAGGATGGGGGTTGATGATTCTGCCCTCTCTTCTACCTGCTTCTATTATTCCCTCTTCTGCTAACAGGAATAGCCTGCATCAAATTCTGTTTCCCCCCCTCACTTCTCTCTGAATATTTCCCAGCTCCCCCGGTTGCAAACAAACACGACTGGCTGACAGATCCAGCTGATTAGTGAGCTCTTCTGTCTGCTTTGGAGGATATCCTCATTACTGGCCAGTCAGGTAGCAAGCCCCGTTAGCCCAGGACCACCAGCGCCTGTTATGTGGGCCCTGACACGTTCACTAAGAGAGGTGCATTGCATTAGGCTTTAATTGCATCATGTATCACAAAATAGCCATTAGGGTAATTATTTACTGGTGAAGGGTAAATGAGGTTTGGCGCTCGGCTGACCCAGCCAGGCAGGGAGCCTCGTGTTGGCAGAGGTGTGGCGCTCACCTATTTGCTAACAGATCTAATCGCTGGTCATTTGCTTCATTTGGAAATATCCTGTCATCTAAAACCTGCCCCCCGCACGCCCCTTTTCTCACACTTGCTTTCAGTCATGCAGGGCACTTATTATGTCCAATCAATCAATGCTCACTCATTAGGAACCTCCCCTCAAGTCTCCTCTGGATGGCCTCACACAGCAAGAGTCAAAAATTACCTCATAATTGCTGCTCAGGCATCATAACAAGCTAGGCTGCCCCAGTGACACGGCCATACAAACAGGTCTAACACAGGAATTGATGGATACTGGAGAATCGTATTATATATTGCCGTATCCAATTAGATACAGCACATAAAGCAGCAGATCCATTCCCTCTTTTCATAACGTCCAAACCAGTGCTCAGATATAAAGACGTGAAATGCATTTTCATATTTTCTCCACAGCCCCCCTCGTCTTGGTGTGTCACTGCAAATGATAACATCCTGAGGATTTATTGTACATTTGACACCCCAGTAACCAAATTATAATTCAGTTGCTGCGGCATATTCATAGAACCACTGTAAATCGCACAGAGAGAGTGTTCAGTCAGCATGTATTAGTGCGGAGCAGCTCGAAAAGGTCAACAGTTAGATCTGACACTGTGGTTTGAAGTTATGCATGATGAGGTTCACTGTTCACTGTTATAATAGAAATATAAGTGTTTCCTATTACTGCCAAAACTGTATTTTAATACACAGCCTACCACATGAAGCTCCAGCCTGTGTGTTTCTTTTTTTTAAATAGTGATGAACATTATTTAGGGGATCATACATTTTCAAGATCAATTGTTCCATATGTACATGTTTTTGTCTTGTGCAACTTTTAGGCATAATAATTTACCTTCCTCAGCAGCAATCTACAGAATGAGGTCTAAACATTAAGATAATTACTGCTTATCCAATGAGGAGTAATACCATTAATGTCACAGTATGATATGGAGCAAAATGTTGAGTATAAAAGATGAATTAAAAATCATAGCTGCAGAGCGACCTGTTTCATGAAGAAAATGTGCAGTAAATCAAGATTTCAGCACTCATGCATTACCTCGATTACTATTTTTTTATCTGAAAAAAAAATCTCTTTATTCAAGTTGCTTTAACTTGAACTTTATTAAGATCAAATATGCAATTTTAGATTTAGATTTTGTCAATTTGAGACCACCAATGTCATTCTTGTTCTTTTAACTGACGATTTTTATTATTAACTGAGTGTTTAATGAGCAAAGACAGTGACAGAAACTGATTAGAGCCAAAAAGATCATCCCACCGCTTCCCACCCACCCATCCAAACACCATATATATATGGTGTTTGGATATATATATATATATATATATATATATATATGAACAATAAATAATATATATATTTATATTCCAGAGGATGCTATTGTCATCTGGCATGCTGTAGTCAATTTGAGCTTGATTGACAGATACATCCAGGTTCACAGTTTATTGGTTTTGGAGGAGAGAGCCAGATATGCCAATTTAGACAGGAAAGTGACAAAAAAGTTTCCATCTAAATAGAACAATTCTACTTCTGGGAATTCTCAGCTGGGGAGAGGAAAGAGTCAAGCTCCTTTTTTCCCCCTTCTCCTTTAACAAGGGCTGTGAATGACAAACATATAAGACAGTTAGGGGCTGACAGAACATCAGGTTTTGATGCTTCACAGGGGAGCTATGAAATAAACAACAGGCAGAGAAATTGAATTACAAAGCAAAAAGGGGGTCGCTCCTCGTAGACCCAGATGCATCAGAGTGCACAAAAAACAGCTTCGTATGTTTTAGAGGATCTTATTTTCTCGATTTACAATGTTGAAATTTTGAGAAAACATGCGATAGAAGGACATAAATTGTGTATTCTACCTAGCAAACTTCATAATATTTTCATTTAATTTCATATCACTGCCGTCCACGCAGGATCAGAGAGTAAAACTCACATTTTCGCCATTAAAACAAGATTGAAAATCGTTTCTGGACCAAGAAATTAATGTCTGAATTTACAACTGAAAAGCTCAACAACCATATTATATATTCCCATTCTTTCTGACATCATTTCAAATGTTCATGCTGCTTTATCAAGTGCTCTCGCAGCCCAAATCCTTTGCAAATCGCGCAGCGCTAATCAGGACAGTGTCCACTTGTTGTAAATCAATAATGATATAACTAAGTCATACAAGGCGGTGGTGGCAGAGGGATTACGGAGCGAAGAAAGAGTGAAAATAAGCTCTAAGAGGGATTTCATGCATAAATCTCTCGCTGCAACTTAGCACAAATTGAATTCAGGCACACTGCTAGAAAAATTAATTCAGCTTTACAAAGCGAGGAGAGGTTAAACACTTTATGTGCTGCTCAGTGATCCAAATCATGGAGAAAACATTTAGAGGCATTCTCACTGTAGCCCCGTGTACCATGTGATCTTTATACCTGAAAAGTAAATACATTCATCTCAAAATAGTCTCATTAGTTATCTGAATTCATTGTGGTGTTGTTTTGTTGTTTTTTTTAAACTCATCACCACTCAGAATATTAGTTATTTGTCATCAACACTTTATTTTAACCCATTATTTAGGATATATAAGCAGTATATAAATATGTAATATACTGTTTACACACTATAATGTATTTTTAAGCAATAATAAGGCCATTTTAATCTATTTGTCAACAATTAAAATTTTTGCTAAATTGAAGTGGGCTCTTTCTTTTGTGGGTCAAAGTTATGGGGTTGTTGGTTTGGTTCAACAATCCCTTTGATTTGACTCCTGTTTTATGTTTATCGGGGAACAGATCTCAAATACCAACTATATCAAAGTGTGCATTTTCAGTTATTATGGTGGGTATGATTACAGCCTCCAGAATTATTTTGAGACATTGGAAAAAAGCTAAAGCTTCAGATTTGAACGATTGGGTAAATGCAATGGTATGCAAAGTGCATGCTATGAGTCTATGCTCAATAGATTAAAAAGTAATACAAAAGTAGTAGTAAAAAGAAGATGGGACTTCCTCCTGGGACCTTTTCTGGACCTATATAAAGATAGACTGGGTCCCTCACTTCTATTTGTGCTATTTATTTTCCTCATCATTTATGTCCTACACCATATCTTGTAATAGTGTCCACTCCTGTAACTAGGTTGAAATTAGGTTAGTACCATGTACCAACCATTTCTTTATAACACGAATTTATAATCTTAAATGCCAAAAACAATTATTACTTCTCCTATCAAGCATCTTTAACAAGTTTATAAACAGCTAATGAATGACTGATCATATAAAGCAGCTGTAATCATTTTACGTGAATATTAATAATGAGGTACTGTATATGTTATATTTGAAAATTATATTATTATAGTTGTACAATTGTGTTTTTCAACAACGTATTTATTTATTAATAAATACTTTGACAAGCTTTAAGGTTGCCTGATCTCAGTGAGATGCAGCTGCAAGGTCTAGGAGAAATCTTCAGTAAGTGGACCTTGAGTTGAGACTTTTTTGTCAAACTACTATTTCCACAGTGTAAGGATGTTGTAATGTGTGGAATGATCACAGTTATGTTATACTGTATTATCAATCATTCACTAACTGTTTATACAACATATGCTTAAGTTATAATTTAAAGTTAAAAAACATTAATAACAATTAGAATTGTCATTATATTTGCTTACAATTACATTATATTGTATTATACAATGGTGGACGAGGATCCTTTTAATTAAAGCAAAAGTAGTAATACAACACTATAAAAATACCCACATTACAAATAAAAGTCTCTATAAAAGACTCAAAATGTTACTTAAGTAAAACATATGTGTTATAAACAAAATATACTTTCTATATCAAAAGTAAAAGTACTCATCATCCAGAATAGCCACTTTCAGAATGTTATATATTTTTGAAATTATTTAAAAACATTTTTTTGGCATTTGAGAAATTATAGAATTAAAGTGATTTCAATTAAATCAATTTATTGATTATATTAGTAAATTATTATTACTGACGTTTGTGGTGTAGGCAGCTTTTTAATGTTGTAATTTGCAAGTTTAGGACAGTTTAATCTTTAACAATGCATCATATTTTATAACCTGAACATGTGTTTTGATGAAAATGTTAATCTACAAAGTAACTATAATTGTCAAATAAATATAGTGGTGTTTCCCTCTGGAATGTAATGAAGTGGAAGTATGAATCAGAAAAATGCTCAAGTAAAGCATACCTAAAAATGACACTTAAGTACAGTACATAAGTAAAATTACTTAGTTACATTCCATCATTGGTGTTAAAAAACATGTATTAATTGGTTATACACTAGGGGTTTAATTAGAAGGGCCACCCTTGACCTAACTTAATCTCCCTGTACTGATAGATTAAATCAAATCAAGCTTATGATAGACAGTTTTTGCATTTCAAGGGCTAGAATTTAAGAAACAGGACTTCTGAGGCCCATTTGCTTGAGTTTTAAAATACTTAAAATTTAAGTATTTGAGTCCAAATTAGGATCACAAAATAGGGATTATTTTACTATTGATTTTTCTAATAAACTTAACTACAGTTCACATCCCAAAGATATTACATTTACAATGATGTAAAACAGTGAAAAGCTGCAAATCCACAAATGAGAAGCTCGAACCACTACATTTTTGGCATTTCTTTCTTAATAGATAACTTAAATGATTAATCACAAATCAGAAATGTTGTCGATTAATCTTTTTTCTATTAACTAATCATTTAAGCTCTACTCCAGATAGTCAGGAACACCATGCAGCCCCTTTTGCGTAAAAGATTTCAGACACTTTTATTATTGTACAAGTGAGACCAGCATAATGAAAGTGATAATACCCATGAACATGAAAGACATTTTTTTCTTACAGTATTTACAGAGAAGTGTCTTCACATCACACACAAAAATTCCTTCTACAAAATGAACAATTTGTAAATAACATAACAATTAAATAAACTCCACCTACCTTTAGGTTTACAGCTGAATATGCATATGATGACCACCTCTGCACTGCATAGAATTTATACATATACTTTTCCTCATGAACAACGTGGGTTTTTCCTAATAATAATACTGCTCTCATGATGCATATAGGCGCCCTGTAAATAAACATTAACATGAACTAAGTCTTTGGCAAATGCAAATACATTCACTTGACAGATGAGGAAACCATCATTCCAGCTTGATTCAAGGAAATAACTTGGCCTAAAACATGTTAGGGAGCTGAAGTTAGGAGGGAACATGTTTGAGGCATTTAGCTGAAACCGTCGCCCTGCTTTTTGACATTATTGGAGTCGTCAGAATCATCCAGTCAGAGTGAATCTGGACACTTCTGGCATCAAACTAGACAGATGATGATACTGGTTTGACTTGGGATGGCTGTTATATCCTTTTCTGTGGTTGAATGCCAAAGACTTAATCAATTTAAATAAAAATGTAAGCTGTGAGAACATAGTAGTGCACGTCAAGGCAGTGACATGATGGGCCTTGAATTACAGGAAACTGTAAGTGCCTTTTCAGACTGAGACTTATTCAACTTACAGTCAAGTTTCATGAAATAAAGCAAATATGCATCATAATTTTTCTGCATAATAACGCTCCAGTGTTGCAAACCTCCAAAATAGTGCAAAATTAACAAAAAATAACACAAAAAAACAAACACAGGGTTTTGCCTGATGACCTCTTGTATCCTGACAAATAAGAAATAGTAAAACACTAGCCAAGCAGTCAGCAGTTTTGTCGTTACGAATTATAAAAATGAAATAAAAAAATTATTTTAAGAATATATTTACTAGTTTCTTGAAATCTTGCAAATAGCGGGCCATGGTGATACATTGTCATGGCTCCCTCTATTTTCAAAAGGAAGTTTCTTTATTTATTTCATTTTCATTTTTACATCTTGATTGTGTATCACAGAGAACATGTCCTAATCTTCTCATGGCATCAAAAGCGGTCGATTTACTCATGCTGGATGCTTGGTCGGTGTCTGTTCAGATGGATAAAAACAATGTTAGCCTAGCACAGCCTGCATGTGCTGCTGCTAATCTCCTCTGATCTCACTGCGCTGCCATCTGAATAGAAAGGGAGACAAATGGAAAAAGGAAAAAAGGCTGCTGCTACATTTTCAGCTCCGGACAGCGTCCTGCCGAGAGCCACCAAGAAAAGGAATGTACAGTATTGATCCTTGATGGGATGAAACTGTGACACTGCACCAGGGGAAAATAAAGTATGATATTTTAGTTTTCAGTCTTTTTCTTTTTTCATTTTTTTTTTTAAATCACTGCAATCAGCCACAGTTTTCATCGCGTGTGTGGCAACTTTCAGTGTCTCTGGTGTTGTCTGGTAGATTTTTTTTTGGCTTTGAGTGTCCAAAAAAGCTGCAAGGAGAGAAGAGAGAAGTCGTCTGGAGTCCCAAAAACTGTTAAGTTTCTCATTGTGTGATCCAGGAACATTTTATGCGCAGTTGCTCAATGTCCAGTGGACCATGCTGCTCACACCGGGGCAATATGGAGACTAAGACCATGGTCCTGCAGGTTGATTTGGTTTCCATGGTAACTAGTGACGGTCATAGGCAGTGGCAGCAGTGGGAGGGGCGGAGCCTCTCGATGCGGCACTATAATAATAAGGGGAACCTGAAAGTTAACAGAAGAACGAACCATTTGAAACAACAAAAAATACAGTTTTTACTGCCATTTACCAAATGTACACATTGGAATACACATTATTCCAAGCTGAAAAGCTTTTATGGTTAATTGACCGTTCCTTCAACCCCACCCTCTTAGTTACTGTTGCTAGGCCTGTCGCACTTTCCATTCTTGCACAGTATATAATGCTTTATGTTTACAATGACGACGGAGGCAGATTTATCCCTAACATTTTACATATTCATTTATCATTATTTTTGAAACAATGGGTCCTAGAGACAGACAGAAGCAGGTTTCTCATTTATAGCTGTAATGACAACTTTGGCTAGCAGATTTTATCAGCTGTAGCTAGCTAGCTAGTAAGGTCAAAGATACGACGTTGGCAGCACTGCAGTAAAACCAAACCGACAGTTAGAGAAAAGATGTTGCGAGTTCTATTGAGACAGAGACAGGTCTCGATCAAAGTAAATTTTCGTCTGACCTGTCTGTCGGAAAAAATGCCTTTCTAGAATGATTGGCAGACATGTGGCTTGTGAAAAATGGATCCGATATTTACTTCTGCGCTCACATTCACTTTTACCATTGGATTGAATGGACTCAGGACCTCCTAAGTCTCCCCAGTAGTGACACCAACGTGAAACAGATACAGGAAATGACGCGCAAGTGAACGGTCTCAGTTCTAAACCATGTCTGGTTAGGTCCATGACTTGGCTGAAAGAGTCATCTCCAGCTGGCTCGTTTTAAGACGAAAATCTTGTAATAGGGGTCTTAAATAAGTACTTGATTGCTACATACATAATATTGTGCTGAAACACTGAGGCTAAAGCTACATGTCTCAAAAAGTTAGCACCCTCGCGAATTGTTTAAAGAAACAGCATTTTTCTTTGTCCTGGCTTTACAAGTAATGCTCGGTTACTACTGTAAATAGTAAGCTAGTTAACAGGGCATGCTAACGATTGCAGCTCAGGATAGAGCAGATAACACACAGTTTAATCCATTGCTTACACTTTTCCTCTTGTGTACCACCCTTCAAACTATTAAAAGGCAGAATATCACTCTTATTACAGCCCCATGCACATTGCCTAGGCATGTGGACAAACCCAAAGCTTGAGGTCCTAAGCCTGCCGTGCCTAGTTACGGTTGCTAAGGCCACAATTGGACAATTGCTGTTCTGGGGGGGAGGGGTTTAGCAAACGGTCAATTAATCGTTCTCATCCTGTACTCTACTCACTTAGTAATGCTGGGTTGCTGAATCGCCAGGCTTCATTGTAGGTTGTGTACTGTGGATGACTGTAGGGGTTCCCCGAAAACTCACTCCCTGCAAAACAAAACAACAAATAAATGAGCATTTCAGTGCATCAAACCATTACCCCTTCACATGCATGTCATTTCTCGTCATTCAAAACAGGATGCAATTTGAGGGGGAAAATGATAGTCATCGTTGTGTGACCAGTCAAGCAAGTAATTTATTTCTTTTTCATTTCACTTAAGTTATGCAACACTGAACAATACAGGATGTGACACTGAAGGCGGCTTTCCCTGTCCCATTTATGGATATCTACCCATTCTTCTTCCTCCAGTATATTTCAAAACGGCCTAATAAATACAGAGTGGTAATAAACAGTTTCATGCATACATTTTTGATATGCTGCAATAAATCCTGCAGCCTTTCTTGGAGGAATTTTAGCATCTCCACTCTGAACCCCCTCCATTCTGAGGTCTGTAGTCTGGTTCGACAGAATTTCATTTCTGGGGAAGCAACTTGGAGCATGTCAGTGAACACTGCTGTGGGTTCAACATGTTTCTTTTTTTTTACGAGACAATAAAGGCTAGATTTTATACGAAGCTGGTGAGAAATGGCTTTGCTTTAACAGTGTTTTGCGCCTGTCACTAAATCTTAGCGGTTGTGTATAGGATGAATGGGTTGTAACACAAAACCACAAGCCATGGGATTAAGGGCGTCATCTTTTTCTTTTTGCCACATAAGAACAAATGGAAAGTAAAAATATGTTTGACTTGATGCTTTTCCACCAACATGATTTAACAGTTTTATTAGTCAAAATCCCAAAGTAAATCTGGACTGCACTGCCGGGTGCTACCACATCTCCCTTTGCTTTACTGGTAGCTGTTAAATGGACTCAACTGTTTGCAAAAGTATGTCAAAAAATGTAAAGTCTATATTTTCAGAATAGCTTTTCATAACAGAAGCTGAAAGAAAAAATAGAAAGCTCTTAAAGAGTGCATGCCTACTGTGTGCCAAAGTTTATTTAGATTGAAAGGCTAAACTAAATAAATTATTTTAACTATAGAAAATGTTTAGAAAACAGATCTGCATCCAAATAAACATAGTTACAATGCACCATACATGTAGCAGATTTTTAAAAAATTATTATTAAGTGTAGAAATTCATGAGAAAATGGCAAAAAAATATTGAAGATGTGGTAGCTTGCAATTTTAAAGGGCCAGCTCACCCAAATCACAAAACAGATATCTGTCTTGAACACCACAAATACAATTATATTCACCTTAATTGTATTGAGGTGGCAGAAATTTAAGAGATGGATGTTTTAAAATCCAGACAAATAAAACTATCTGCACTGCAAGGTTCTATAGGTTAGATGACATATGTATATTGGTAATTTTGGCTTGTTTAATGACCTAATTGTCAAGTTTCAATGAAATATGTTTGTAAGATTACTAGCTAACTAACAAAAAAAAATGGGACAGTTAATGTAATCTTCTTGGCTGAGGTGATAAGGAAACACGTCATGGCTGCCCTTCATAAATGAGAAAATAGGGACAACCAGAGCCTGTGATGGGTTGTGTGATTGGTAAATGATATGCTAACACAGGACACACTCCACTGGTTTCCCCATCCATGTGGTTTAATCACATCAAAGCAAAATGCCGGCTGTGTTTTGGTGAAAATGTGTGTGGTGATGCTGGAGCTGAAGAAGCATATAAGCCGAGCATCAAAACCGCATCCCTGCTCTGTTCCTGGCAGTGAAACTCAAGCTTGACCTCCTCAGAGAGACAGCAATTTGAATATTTACGGGGCTCCCATGCCTCTGCCTTTTGACCCTTAACTGTTTCCTGTGAACCTGAACTGCAGGTTAAGTAGAGGAGGGGAAAGGGATATGCTCTGGAGCGCAGAGGCTGGGGAGGGCTGGTAGTGCTGTTAGTGCTGTTTATCGATGGCCGGTGCAAACGGCCACGAGGGGAGATAATGAGCCAATAAGAGAGAGAGGAAAGCAGAAGGGAAGGGAAAGCGACTGTCCTCTCCCCTGTCTCTGATCACTTATTCAGCCTGTCTAATCCAATCATACACACAGAGCTAATATAAGGATGCGTGTGCCTCTTACTCTGCAGGTCAATATTTATCGCCTCTCTGCGTAATTTGGCACTAAAGTCACTTCCCTCTGCTTCTATAGCTTCTACACCTGTTCGTTTTGAGGGCAATGCCACCTGTTAAATAGACCCTGATGACAATATGAAGCAGTGACGTTGTCTCTCACTCACCAGGAACCATTCCAGCGAGTGTTGAGGTTGGGTAGCTGCCCTGGCCTGTCGGAGGAACGTGAGGGGGATACCCAGGTAAGGTTGTGTTGGCCATATCTCGACCTGGAGAGAAAAAATAAAACAACACAAAAAACACATCATCAATGATTTCCAGTTTTAATTTGGACTTTATTTTACTGAGATTTTGGCACTTTTTCTGATTCAAAACTGGAAGCTCTGCATTGAAATAAACATTTTGGATCGAATATACTGTAGTGGAAGAAGTATTCAGAGCCTTAAAAGTAGTAATACAGCACGCCAAAATACTCTATTACATGTTAAAGTCCTGCATAAATTAAGTATTATCATCAAAATGCACTTACTGTAAATATCAAACGTACTCATCATGTAGATTGGTGACTTTGTTAGTGTTCAGAGTATTATTAGATTTATTGAATTACTGAAATATCAATATTTTAATCATGTAGCAGGTGGAGCTAAATTGACCTACTATATAATATATTGTTGGTTTGTTAAATCTATCCAAATTCATCATATCTTATTGATTTTATTTTTCATGTTCAAATGGAAGTATAAAACTATAGCTGTCAAAAAAAAGTAGTGAAGTGAAAAGTACAATGTTTCCCTTTGAAATGTGGTGGAGATTAAGTATAAATACATAAAATGGAAATACTCAATTGAACACAGCCATTTCACCACAAAAATATGATCTTACTATAGACATCATGCCTCATCACCACCACCCCAAATCAGTCCTCACAGCAACTCGATTTTCACTGTAGTTTGGGTCAAACGTTTCAAAGAACGGTGTCATTTAAACTGGTTACTAACCATCAGAAAGCATCAGTGCGCCTCCTTAACATTCAGCTAAAAACAAGAGAACACCTGCTGCTGGTTTGAGGCAACTGAATACTGGTTGCATAAATATGTCCCCTCATTACACAGTTCAAATTTGTCTAAATATGGCAGCCTTTACTGAATCCCATAAGGCGAGCACACTGGTCCCTCTGCAGAGCGCCACCCATCCGGCTGCAGATATTCAGCTCTGTAATTGAGAGTGACGGTTGGGTTGTCCTCGCTAGCCACGGGGACATTTGGACAACGGCACGTAACCCCAATCTGCACTGGGGCCGGGGTAGGAGAGGTCGCAGAGGAGAGGTCGCTGTTGTATTGTCAGCTGTGAGGGCCACTTGGACTCGGAAATCATCTCCCAATGGAGCGTTAATGAGGAACTCCAGGGAAACTCTTGACTACCTACCTACCTTTTGTTCATAGGACACTTTTGTTTTTAATAGCTGAGATACTTTTTGGATCTTTTAACATCAGTGTAGACAGAAGTAAACTTCTATTTACATACAAGATCAGGATGTGATTGCTTTTAAATGTATTGTTCCTACTTTATTTCAGATAGTTTTGGAAAGTCATTACTGTTTATTCATCTTAACTGGATGTTGTTTGCACTCTTTTGTAGATTTGCAGTTGTCTTGCTCTGTTTATGTTAATATTTTTATACTGCCCTTTTGGCTAGGTCTCTCTTTTAAAGTTTTACCTGGTTAAATAAAGGAAGATGAATTAAAATTAAGATATTTTACATCATGCACCTTGTAGAGAAAACCCAACATTTTTTGGTTTGGTAGACGGCATCACACCTGAAAGATCTACGTTTGAAGTGTTTGTCACACCTCTGGGATATGCAAAGATATATATATATATCTTTATATATATATATATATTACATAATAGGACAAAAAAACTGCAAAAATAAATGTCATGCTTTATACTGAGAATACAACTCTTTTGCAACACTTAACCTCCCAAGTACAAAACACATTTATCTGTCTTATTATCAAAAACTAAATTGTGCTGCCAATTAGCATTGCTAATGAGAGCATAAACCACAGGCAGATTCAGGTATTGACTTAAAAACCCAATTCATACATGTGCAATATCATGAGCAACTTATTTGTTAATTGAGGGTGAGTGAATGAGCCCTCTGGGTATTGAAGTACCTGCTACCACAGGCTGGCAGGGATACTGGCCGCAGTGGGGGCCACGGGGGTCGGGGAGTGAAACGGCTGGTAAATCTGGTGAAGAGGCAGGGTGGCAGGCCTGGATGTCCACAGGACTCAGGCCTGCCAGGGAGGAGGAGGAGGAGGAGGAGGAGGAGGAGGAAGTGGGAGGGTGGAAGGAGCCTTGGAAGCCTTGTATGGCTCTTTCTTAACGTAGGTTGATGATGATGGATGAAGGCCTTTTTTTTGTAAATGGAGGGGGGATACATAAAGAGTCAATGCAAGAGAGACAGTTGCACATGTGACTTTCTATATTTGCCACATACATACATATAACATACATACATACATACATACATTATATCTAGACACAGACATAAAGGTAAACACATACAAGGGAAAATCCAGCCAATAAGAGTTCATATTGTACTATTACACTAATCTTGGACTATCAAATAATTTACAAACACAGCAGAAATACTGAAATTAGAGCAACAGGACTTCTTTTCAAGGACGTTGTCATGTTACACTTTTAGTAGTTGGTCCATCGAATTAGTGCAATTAAGTGCATTTATTTGAGTACAGTACCAGTCCACTACGTTTCTGAAATATTGTACTATCTATTTTACAGCTACAGTAACTCGTTACTTTACACTTGAAGCTGTTATACACAAAACATGTTGTATGAGCTGCCAGTAGAATATAATGCAATGCTATAGCTTACTACAGTAAGTAATTAAATTGCATAAAAGTAGCTCCTGCTACTTCATTAAAATTCTGCTTACATTTAATGCATACCAGAATATCATAAATTCAATAATTGATCATATGTATATAATTATATATTGCTCTTAAATGGATCATTCTGCACAATGGGCGACTTTTGATACCTTAAGTGCATTTTGCTCTTAAGACTTCTGCAGATCTACTTATATATCATTTTTAATGCAGGACTTGTAATGATGTAATTTTGGTATTGCGACTTTAATTAAGTAAATGATCTGAATAGTACTTCCACTGCTGGGAATTCTATCAAAAAATGTTTTTTTTTTAAATGCAGAGCTGCCACTTCTGCATCAGAAAATACACCTGTATCTTAATAAAAATACCACACTGTTGGCATAGAGTCCTGGGAGTTGTTATGGGCTGTCTTTGGAGCAGCTCCAAGATAGCTGTAAAGATGTAAAATATTACACAAAATGCATATGGGAAATATATTTTTAAGTGGATTCTCCATTAAAACAAGTGCCAAAAAATAACTTTTCCGTTTGTGATCATGAACTATATGATAAAGAAACAATTCAGTCTCATGTTGAACAACTGCTTTCTATTATCTGCAAATCTCAGCACTGATGGCAGTAAGGCCGGGTGAGACGTGTCTTTTCGTTAAGGCGCTGAGACTCGAGGGCTTCAGCGTTAAAGAGCTTTACAGAGAAGAGTGAGGTCATGCTGGACCTTTCATTTATAATAAGAATTAGTTAGCCACAAGCCAGTGCACATAAGTCAAACAGAGCTGTGGGAGTACTGTAGGTGGGGGGTCCAGCAGGGGTGAGGGCTTTGTGTGTGTGTCTGTGCGTGCGTGTAGACGTTGTTAACTATTGTTAACTATTGTCTAACTGTCTCAGCAAATACTGATCCACTCTTTTCTTCATTATTATTGCAGCAGCCATACATGTTTAATAAGAGTAAATACTCTTATCTTTTCATTAACTTGCTTCAAAGAGATGAAATACATAATGAGCACAGGATCCCTGCCTTTACTGTACAGTCTCCAGGGAAATATCTCATTTAATTTCTTTAAAATATGGTAAAACTACAATGCAAGAAATGCCATTTTTGCCTAGAAAGTTGCTTTTATTGTAACTAGGGAAGAACCAATCACACTTTTCCCTCTACTTTTCCTCTTCCAACTCAAATTCCAACAAAGATTGGCCAGCACTGATCCGATACCAATGCTGTGTTTTTGTTTGTTTCACTGATGAAACTGATTAATTTTGAGGATCTATCAACCCGTCACTTCTTAACTATAAGTCTCAGACACCAAACTCCGTTAATGTTTGTGCAAATTTGTTTGATATTGTTGTAGAAGGTTTATAAAATTACAGTTTTATAACATCAGTAAATGTCTAAGAAACTGTATTTAATGTGGGTCTGTCACTACCGATAACCTGACCAATATTAGTCCTGATAACGATCCTATATATCGGATCAGGGAATCAACACTTTCAACTTAACCTTCATTGGAGACTTCAGTCTTTATTCTAACCTTAAATAGCAACAATAAAACACACATGGTTAATTTTTGAAGTAGATGAGTGAAAATAATCATTTATTTTGGTAAAAGCACGAGTTATTGTTTTAATATGCAAATATATGAAAGCAAAATATTGGAGATATGTGAAGAATATGTTTTATAAAAGGTTCGTATTACCCAGTAAGAAATCAGTGAAATGCAAACGCCAGTCTATGTATGCTGAATATTTGCCATCAACTTCAATCTTTTTCATCACATGTTGACTCTGATAATAATAATCACAGCCTCTGTTCAGTCCTGTTTTTGTATATTCCAGGATACAGTTGGCAGTGACTGCCAGCAGCTCTGTGACTGTTGCTTTATGTCCGCTTTAAAGCCCTCTTTCAGAGAGGCGCCGGTTCAGAGAACTCTCTGTACAGCAATGATAGCCTCATTAGCTGCTTCCTAGCCTTTGTTGTTTTTACAACAGAGATGTGTGTCCAGATTCTCATTAAAAGATGGGCTTCTTTATATTGTCTGCTTCCTCTGACAGTCCCCTTAGATTGAACGCCAGCAAATCAAGCTATTTATTTCCGTCTGCCCTCTTTTGCTTTCCCTGTGAAAATCAATTGACAGAGTTTTTGGTTTGCTGTTACAAAAGCCTGTTGATTTCTGTCTTCATTTGAGAAGTGGCTTGTAACAGTCGCTGATGAGCTGGGAATACAGTATTTCCTGCTTTTAGTGTGCCTTAAAATACATGTCTTGTGCTTTTGCAGGTATTTGACAAAAAGGTACACTGAAAACAAATGACAGCCTCAAGTACTGGTAATTTCCTGATTTGAACTACACACAGTGACAGAAAACATCACACAGTTTCAACTATTTTACCACTGAAATAAAGACTTTAATATACTGTAAGAAGACAAAGATTCATGGGTTTTTATCTCAACCCACTACAACGTGACAAGAAACGTTTTGCTCAGTTTCTTAAAACACAAACAAAAAAGCAGGATGACCTCCCTATTTGGCACAAGAACAAAGTCGTTTGTGAATGACTCTTTTGCTTGCAAGAGTATTAAATTTAGCATGACAGGGACACCTTCATGTTTGCTACAACAACAACCAAAAATCTTTGACCTCCATTTTCTAGGCTATATGCAGAATGGGGCAATTTATCACAAGCCAAAAAATCTCAGCACCCTAATTAATTACAACTAAGTAAAGAATGTTTGGAGAGCCAAATTGCTTTAATTCCCCAAACACCGGCTGAAAGTCATTCATTATCAAATGTGTGCTCAAAGGTTAGTTTGCTTTTGTGAAGACGAAATAAGCATTAATTTCGGAGCCTGGGCCTGCGTTTCCCCCTGTGGGGAGACAAGCAAGCGGTTTGTCATGAGGCCACACATCACTGACGGCGGGTTCGCTGCCTGATCTTTGCTCGCTGCTCACTGGACAACGGCAGGTTTTGATACTTTCTGTGTAGTTCACCCTGAGAGCACTCACTCACCTTAATTGAATGTTAAGTGTGGATAGTTGTGTTTGCTGGATGAAGTTTTGTTTAGAGAACTGACAAAGGAGTGTACAGAAGCAGCTGCATGAGGAGCAGAAGTGTCATTGACACAGGGGCTTTAAGCCTTTGGAGGCCTCCATTAACAGGCCCAGCAGGGAATATGTTTAAAGAGTCTTCAGTGAGTGGAGATGTGTAAAACTCCCACTGAGTGCTCATGGGAATCCGCACGGCGGCCGAAGATGGCTCTGAAGTCTGAAGCACCATCAAGAAAACAGGTGGGCTCTGACTAATTTCAGGAAATACAGAACCTCTCTATAGAAATAGTGGACAATTGGCCGTATCAAGGCCATCTCTTCATTTATTTCTCAAAATACACAAAAAAGTTCCGAGCTCCTCCTTCTGCTATTCATAAATTCACCCACAGCCCACACTATTTGAATTTTAAGCAGTTTGAATGAACAAGAATAAGAAGCACTTGAGATGAAATCCATCTCTCGAAGGGAATTCATCAAAGAAATTACTTCCCATATCAACAATAGAAATTACCTCACAATATGCAATTGTCCTATCCACATATTCATGGAACCCTTTGGTGTTTTTATGGGGTAAGAGGGACTATTTAGCAGGTAATACAGCATTAATGTGGATGAGAGGGAGAGAGAAAATAACAGTTTTAATGGAAGTGGCTTCTTGCCTCTGAATTTCGATGATGTGCACAATGCCCTTAAATCCCTTTCTTATTTGAGCCTGCTTTGCAGGTACTTTTGAGCCTTAATAGGATAAGCAGAGGACACAAAAGATTGCTATCTCTCAAGTCTTTCAGTTCACTGAGAATCCCGATCTCTGGCAATGAGCACTTCATGAATCATTCATTTTTAATAGATTATGCAAATTCCAGGACATAAAATCAACAAGATCAATAACTGCAGGCATTTTAATTGGTCTTCGAAAACATTTTAAGGATGAACATAATCTCCAGTTCTTTCCCCCGTAAAGACACAATTAATTTGAAATTGGATCTCGGCCTAAATACTGCTGATAATTTACTACTTTTTGCATGGCTTAAAATTCCTCTGGTAGGCTTATCGCTGGCAAGTAAACTGTAACACTCAGCCATTAGAGAGACCACACACCTGAATATCACCTAATATCCACACAGGCAGGCACTGAGGGAAAACCAAGCAGAGGAGCCACTAACTAAATACTAATTACCAAGTGGAAGTCAGAGTGATGTTTGTTCCAATAGTTTGACCTCTGTATGCTCTATTCTCTGCCTCCAGTGAGAACTACCACCAGAAAAGGGCATGGAATAAACATATTTACTAACACAAAAGCAAGCAATGTGCTTTTCATACGCAGACACACACACACACACACACACACTGATATGCATACAATCCCATCTTTCTTCCTCTACGTGTCTCTTTGCACCTGTAAAGCAGTAAGGAGACCCTCTCTCTGCAGAGACCATCTAAAATATCCCAGGTGCAAACAAAGCCACCTGCAGAACCAGGTCTGCTTTCTACGGGGCCATCAGTGCACAAAGGACAAACACACACCTTTCTTCTCAGGAGGCCTGCCTTACAGGGGAAATCTACCTCCCACATATTAATGAGAAAAGGGCCCTTTCTTTTCTCATAAGACTGCATGGCTATCATTTGAGAAGGGGGGCCGCTGCGATTTTCAATCACCCTGTCCTCCCCCACGCAGAACTCATTGCTTTTGATGGTTGCTGCATAATTATATGAATTTTAATAAAAGCTCTGTATATTAATCTCAGGCCCCCGACAGTCATCGTAAACTTTCAGTAAACTTAACCTTCTTCTTGGTAATAACACAGCAACAACGAAACAATATTTCAATTAGCCAGGCAGTCATTAACTGTGACAAGGAGAGGAGACGAGGAGGGGGGAGAAAGGAGAGAGAGAGAGAGAGAGAGAGAGAGGGAGAGAGAGAGAGAGAGAGAGGGATAGGAGGGTGAAATAAATGATCATGGTGTTAGAGTTAGGCGGCAGAAATGCCAGAGCGTATTTACCGAGGAACATTACTCGTGCTTTGAGACACACAAACTGTCTTCTGGCGAACAAATCACAGGAGCAACACAACAGCAGCCAACAAGCAGTCAGTCCTGCATGGTGGCCTTTTTTAGTGAGACCTTGCTCTGATACACATAGTTCATAGTTCTGATGTGCTGACACCCAAAGGTCCTTGTCCAGCGGTGACTGAACAGCTCGCCCCTCCACCCCCAACAAGCTCTCTTATCGCCCTGCTTGCTCAGCAAAAAAACAGACGGAGGACAGCTTTTATCGCATCATCGTACCACCTTTTCAGCTCAGAGTGAAATGGTATTAAAAAAGTCTTCACACTTAACTTTTTGGTTTGCTTTTATTTTCACACATTTCATTTTTTTGTCAATTGCACAAGCATTATTTTCTTGTTCTTTTACATTGTTCAAAACCCCCTCAGCTGAAGCTGTGGCTCGGCAGCATAAAGGCGTACTGTATGGCACTTGATCTTACCTACAGGGTAGCTTTGCGACACACTGGGGCCCAGGTCTGGGTTCGCGCTAGAGGATAAACTGGGCTTGACTTCGTCCATGCTGGAATTCAGGGCAGGGAGCGAGTACTCATTAGCCTGGGAAAAGGACAGTTGAATCATTACACAACCAAACAATACCTAGATGGAAATCCTCCCTTCTCCTCCTCCATTAAACGCGCCGCACAGGCCTGTGCGAGTATAAATTTGTATGAAAGCATTGTGTGTGTGTGTGTGTGTGTGTGTGTGTGTGTGTGTGTTCAAGCTGCAGGGTGGCAGTTCAAGCATATCATGAATGTATTTTGGTATTGTCTGAGAGGAAGTGGGATTTTGAGATGAGTGAAAAGCCAAGGCGTCAGCTGGCCCTTTGTGCTTGACTGCAGTCCTACCCCTGATCAGCCAAGGGAGAAAGCAGTTCTGCTTTGTTACAGGCACACCATGTGGCCCTGTTTGAGAGACATCCATTCACAATTTTTTCTCTTTTTTTTACTTTTTGCTTTTAATTTGGAGTCTAAACCACCTTAAAATTGCATTACCTCTTATCTTTGAATAGAATCACTTGTACAACTTGCCCTTTTGTCACCATTTAACTGTTTGAGTTTCTGCTTCTTGTGTGCATTCAGATGTTGTGTTAAAGAATTAGTTCACACAAATCACAAAAAAAGCAGACTTTTAGCGCTACCAGTATCTAGTGATGCAGATAATTCTGTTTTATGCGCCAAGGTTTTCAGATGTCTGCCTCTGAAAGTTCCATCTTAACCCCACTGTAACGGAGGTGAGTCAAATTTGTGCATTTGTGCTGCTTTAATTTTTAAAAGACATTGAAGGTTTCGATTGAAAAAAGTCAACAGTAGGACTGTATTGTTTGAAAATGTTTGATACTGATACCCGAGTTACCTGAGTACCAATTCCAAAACAATACTTCTTTACAGAACTATTCTTTTCATTTTACAAATGAAGCCGAAGATATTTGAGTAAAAAATAAGTAAACAAGACCAAGAATCTGACCAGGTATTTGATGCCAGCTTTCGGAAGTTGAAGTTTGTGATACTTGGTGGTACAGACGATTGATTTTAGATGTTGCTAAAAAGTATGTCCTACCAGAAACAATGTCCTGGTTACTCTGGATAATCAACAGAAATCAGTTTTCGTTGGGACTGTTTCCTGAGAAGAAAGTAGTTCTAGGAAAAATTTCACAGTTTGTGGATTATCCAGAGTTACTGGGACATTGTTTTGGGAAAGACGTGTTTAATTTTTTCTAAGTAAATGTTTCAATATTTTGAGCTCCACAAACAAAATCCCATTTAGTGGAGGCATACATTTCAGAGGGAGATATCTAAAAATCTCATATAATGAAACCAAATGTGTCTTTTTTTAATTTTAATCATTAAAAAAGCTTTTCCAGCTTTTCTCTCATCGTCATGTTTTCTTTTGTAAATCCGCTAAAAGACACTCATGGCAGATGTTCGCAGGTTTTTTTAATGAGATGAGACTTCCGGAGTCTGAGTGTTGACAATGTTTGTCCAAAGCCCAGTGTGAGCCTGAGTGGCTCTGTGGGCCGCGCTCCCACAGGGGGACGCCCGTGACCCCGCTCTTGTCTGCCACTATCACCGATAAACTCTAATTGTCTGCTACAACTGTTCACTGGCACAATGTCGGATGTTTTCCTCTATTCTCGGAGGCTTCAGACGCCAAACAGACGTTTTATCATGCAGATAAAGGGCAGAAGGGGGAAAACTGAAAAGACAGGTCTGAAAGGGATGACCAAATGGCTAGCAGAAGTGTGGGAGGGGTGAATTCATTGAGTTTTGCATCTCCAGAATGGGTTTTTAATGCCTCGCTACAGAACCCAGACACTGGCTAATAGGGCTACATTTTCCAGAGAAGAGAAAAGAAAAAATAAACGTGAGGCACCCATGAAAGGGAAAGTGCTCTGATTAATATTTCATTAAATTAAACCTGATTTTTCTAGACTGTTCATGGCCTCCTTTTTTCTTTTTTCCTTACTTGCCCTCTTTTTTTAGTCTAACCCTTTTCTCTCTGCCTTTTAATACTCTCCCTGACGCTCTTTGTGATTGCAAGTCATTTCCAATTCGTTTTGGTATTGATCTTCCAGTAGAAATCAGTTTTGTAATTAGCTGCAAATTAGGCCCTCTTCTGGAGGTGAGGCCTGTCCCACTGATTTATCACCTGCGTAATTCGCCCCGATTGGAGAGAAATTAAAATGAACTCAATTAGGCGACTGCTTTTGCTTTATGGGTCCGACTTGTAGTTTGGTGGGAGAAATTAATAGTCTCTTGTTGTTTAATAGTATAATGAAAGTAAATAAAGGTTATCCATTGTAATAAGCCCAGAGCTTTTAATAAGCAGTGGTTTCTGGCTGTCGTTTTGGCGTGGGGGTGGCTGTTCCCCAAATGCCTCTTAATTTCTGAAATGAGGATGGATGGCGAGTGCGGTTTTAATGTCAGAAGGAAGGAGCAGGAATATATGGTTTCATACAGTCATTTCATGAATACATGTTACAATAAAGGCAGCCTTCAAGACTGCGTCAGTCATTAAACATCAGGATATGACACAGAATTGGAAAATAAACAAGAAAGGCAAGAAGCAGCAGTTGAATAACAGCAAAAATGAAGAAAAATCTAGGTATTGATTCTTTCTGTGTTGCCTTACTGTTATTCTCAATTACAGGGGATACAAGGAATGTGTTTTTCATCACAAAATCAATAATGTGTGGGAGTTTTCCTGGTGATCCCTCCAGCATTATACATGCTTGATTGTAATCCAGTGCTTGGACATCTCAGACATTTGTTTAATTAGCTTTAGTTTCTGGATATGGTTTGGGAATATTTGTGACAAAAGTGTGTGTGTGTGTGTGTGGGGGGGGGGGGGGATGCTTCATTCAGCATCACAGGCACAATGTGGGTGTATTTACTGTATGTGAGGAAAAGGTGGTGAGTTGCAGTGCTACTAACCTGTTCAGGTTTGATATGCTCCGATGTAGGGAAGACGTCAGGGTACGAGGGGCGTTCAAAGACCCGGTCCAACGCTTCCAGCTGCTGCTGGGTGAAGGCATCTGCCCTAAGGTGTTTCCGTAAACTCTCCACACTACCCTGAGAATCACTGTTTGGGCCAGAACCATCTGAACCATCTACAAGAAGAAAGAGCAACAATCGAGACACTGACCCTGGGAAGCTGGCCTTTACTTCAAGCTATGCACTTTATATTCTCCTCATGTTTGTTCTGTACCACCTCTGTGGGGGATCTGAGGAGGACAGAAAGGGATGGAGTGCAGGTTTTTTCCACTCCTTAATGGCTGTAGTAAGCCACTGGCTACATCACACAGGCTTTTCTCTGTACTCCCCATCACAGTAGCAACACCGTCATGATCTGAAAGCCCTATGGTAATTGATGGATTACCATCACTTGCAAATATATACATGTTGTGGCAAGCATGTATACTAATGAAAGCAGCAGCTAGCCCATTATAGTGCCTTTTCATTCCAGTCAGAGGATTTTCCCCCCTCCTTCTTTCCTCCCCAAAACCCGACTGCTGTTCCCTGAAATCACGAACAGTTTTTTTTAAAAGCACAATTTCCCTTTCACAAGTCAATACTGCTTTCATTCTCTGCAAGTGTGTGGTTCCATTTGGAAACGGCGGCGGAGGACAAGATGGTAAATAAAATTGTACAGTCTAGTTCAATCATCCTGCTCTCCAAACACAGGAATTTTCTTCTGACTCCTGACCTGATTACCCGACTGTAGGGAGAAGGATGCCTTAGCTTTTCCCGTTGTCACTTGTGTGCGACGTCTTAAAGCCTTTACAGACCATCCTAGCATACCTCCCTCCCTTTTTCCTCCCACCGTCTCTCCCCCAGCCCTTCTCCATCACCCCCAACCTCTCCTGGCTGCAGTGGCTGTGTCTGTAGGTCTCCTCCCCGGATCCCCGAAAGCTTCAACTCCCTTACAAATCTGTCATTCTAAATTTGCGGCAGATTATGTTCTCCCCTCAGTGGGAGACTGGTGATATATGATATGCAAGGCCCGTATTGATTGCCTGATCTGGTGGCAAGAGAGAGCTGAAATGAACTTGAAATGAACATCATGCCTCAACTCATTGTGCGTATAATACTCTACTTAATCCCACATTTTTCTCTGCCATGGAATTCAATTGATCAATCATGTCTGTGTGATAGTACCATTTGGGAGGGTTATTGCCATTCTATTCTGCTGCTTGACCTTTTTTCACAGGCTGAGGCCAGAGGATGAACCCGACTCTCCCATGAAGGGTTGAAGGAGCTATAAAAGAGTGTGTGACCGAATGTGTGTGTGTGAGCACGTGTGTGTGTGTGTGTGTGTGTGTGTGTGTGTAAAACCTGAAATTGTGCTGATATCTGCAAAAATGTCAAGCAATACATGTTATCACTTTGCTAACAATGTCTTGTTAACTATTTATTCTTTTTTCACTGCACAAATGAATGCAGGACTTATTTACAAGCGATGCACCGATCCGATACGCCGGATTGTTATGGGTGCCGATACTGACCTGGTTAGGTCGATCGGGTTTTGGCCATGATTTGACCGATCCACATTAAATTTACCTTGTCAGTGTCATTATACCAATCAAAGGCTTTTGCTGTGAGTTCATTCAGCCATGGCGGGCTGCCAAATCAGTTTTTAGTGGCACGGTAATCTGTCCTCATGTTACCTTATATAACGGTAAGGAGAGCACCGGTAGCAGATCGGTACTCAGTATCAGTAGATAGTATCAGAGTTGAGGTATCGTTATTGGGAGAGAAAAAGCTGGATCGGTGTATCACTGTTACTTACCCCTCAGTATATCATCTGTTATGTTGTTTAGCTTGTGAAACTCTTGATTTTAACACCTTTTCCACACTGCATGCGAGTGTGTCACCATTCAAGTTTTGTGACACATAATTTGAAGGATTACATGCTCTTTAACCATTTCGAAAACCACCATATTAAAATATAAAGCTTTGTTATCTAGCTCCAAAGATGGCTGTTTTCTTAGTTTCTCAAAGGACGATATGTTCACAGGACAGTGATGTGTATGATGTATCAGCCTGTTCCAACCTTTTTATGATATAATCAAACCCAAGATGTTGTGTTTTTATAGCTGTGCCATTACATCAAATACAAGAAATATTCTAGATGTTTGGATGCATCATTTTATATACATTTTCCCCAAAATTAGCTCAAATATTTAGTAACGTTTAAAATTTTTGTACCTTGAAAGATTTTGAAATTAAGTTTTGTGGTTTTTGAAAAACACGTTACCACAAAACATATATTTTTAAAAATGGACACACTGGTGGGTGCAGTTGAATTTAAAGGACTCATTTTGGGAAATACACTTAGTCGCTTTCTTGGCGAGAGTTTGATGAGAAGATCAATACCACTCTCCTTTTTGGCTGTTAAATATGAAGCTACAGTCAGAAGAGGGTTAACTTAGCATAGCATAAAGACTAGAAACAGGGGGAAACAGCTAGCGTGGCTCTGTCCTCAAGCTTGCTTGTGTTTAATCAGAGGAAAAAGTGTAAAAACGACAACAGGTGGATGCAAGCTCCTGACCGCAACTAATGGATAGATATGACTCATCCAACTCTTGGGAAGAAAGCAAATATTTCGAACTATTCCTTTAAGAAGACTAACAAGTTTTTCTAATCTGTTGCCCATGTGAACATTTCGGTTCATTTAGGCGAATATTCAGCATGTTTTCTGCACAGCCTCAGTGAAGGCCTTCACCTACTGTAGCTGCTGCTTGTCACTTTATCAAACTCAATTGTTGTCTTTGCTACCAAAGCAAATAGAGTCATTAATTACTCAGCCGGCCCGAGCCACAACACCTGATCAATACCTCCCACCATATTTGTCATTCACCACTGTGGAATACACTTCCCACATACATCCTGGGTCAACCCACACGCTCTTCCTCCCACTCAGACTGAGGACAGTCCCATCTGCCCTCCCAGCTACTGATTCCCATCTGACAAATCAGCAACGACGGTATTTTGGTGATGAAGATGATTCTCGTGTAATTACGCTTCATCAAGCGTAAATCAAGTTTTTGAAACTGTCCTCCCAGAAGGACTGTCCTCCAAGAAGAAAAAATAAAAATAAAATAGCATCAATTGCTTCAGCAAAAAAAGCAATCGTTTACGTTCCAGTGACAAAGCCCTCTAGTGGTCGTAGAAATTATGACTCTTGTCCATCGGGAGCAAAGGAGGAAGTAGCGTCACGTTATTGTGGTACCACAAAGTCTCAACAAAATGTCAAACTTTAACACGGGAGTCAACTGCTTTCCATTTCCTACTGATAGTCAACGTTTGTGTCTTTCAACCATGTCCAAAATCGTCCCCTAATCTTTACGAAATAGTCTTTTTTATCCAAACCACGCTCCTTCCCTAACCCTAACCAAGTTGTTTTTGTGCCTAAACCTAACCAAACCATAACTAACTGTGTAAGCGTAGAACATTTATTTATTTTTCAGCAGTGTTTTAGAAGGCAAAGAGAAATGATGTCATGCTGCTGACATAGGCGTCAGATCAGAAGATGCTTCTATGTGTCGTTCTGAAAGCCAGTTACAAATGTTGTTGCTTAATTTGGAGGACTTACTATAAGTGAGACATGAAAACACTTTTTTCCCCACCAAAGTCCGAAGAATACAGATTATTTCACATTAGAGATTTCTGTATTTGTGTTTAGTTTCTGCTAAAACTTGACAGACAAAGGTGACGCCATGGTATTTCCATGCACCAATCAGAAATCAACAATATGCAACTGTGATGTTGGGTTTTAGGGTTAGTATTCTGGCCAGGAGACGCCACTGTCAAGCAAATCTGATCAAACTTCAACTGCACAGACCTGATAAAGCAGATTAGTTGAGTTTTTGGGCGTTAAATTCTTATTCATTTGTACTAATTATGTTATTTTTCCAACTTTAACTTAGATTTAGTCACAAATAATTAATGTTACATAGAAATATTTACTATTTGAAAATGTTTTCATGTGCTGTTAAGTGTGTTTAAGCACTTATCATCACTATCGTCAAGAAGTCATATCCATTTTTTTGGTATTTCCAAATCTGACCATTATGAAGCGGTGATACTAATCTTTGACCACAGTGGCTTTGTCGGTGCGCTACATGCTTGTCCCGCTCTGTGGTCATTTATTGATCATTGCTGGAGTTGAGTGTATTCATCTTGACATCGGTCTGTATTAACACTCCGGTAACGAGGGAGCAGCTTCTATCAGATCAGATAACCAGCTCTATATTGCAGGCTCCTCTCTACGGGTTTGGCACCCAGAGGTCACGACCCCTAGCAGGAGGCGTTAGCCAACAGCAACTCTGGGAGTGGGGGTGAGTCGGTGTCACTGCCCGCCAAACTAAAACAGAACAATTATCATGAATGAAGTGCAGAGGTAAATATGAATAGTAGTTTTTTCCTGAAAGTCTGACTCTAAACAAGAAAAGAATGATTTTATAATAAAAGTTTAAACTTTTTTACACAGTAAAAATAGAGTTTCTCAGTTCTTGTTAGAGGCACGGGGAGGTGAGCTGGCACCTTGAGGTCATGAAAGCCCCCTCAGATGAATGAGCCCCCCTCCGTTTAAATAATATGTCAACATACGGTCGCTCTCGCTCCCATAACGCATTGTTATGTATTTCACAATAATACAGCTCTATAATTCCCCCCCTGGTTCAATTCATAACTAATGAAATCAAATTAAAACAAATTGGATGAACTCAGCTGCATTTTGTTTTTCTAATTGACTGTTTTGATTATGTAAACATCAATGAAATACTGTATTTGGAAGGTGACATGTTTGTTCTGCATCACCAAAGATCTGTGATTAGTGTTGAAAGGGATTAGACAATAAATTAATTAGTAGATCGATGGAAAATTAATCAAGCAAAATTCTGATAATCGAAAAATGCCCAAAAATTCTGTGTCTCAAATGAGAGAATTTGATGCTTTTCTCAGTATTATGTCATTGTAGGAAAGACATTAGAATACGTCACTTTTATAGGCTAAACAATGAATTGCAATAATAATTATGTCTGATTACTCATACAAGTCAGAGGGGAACATTTTGGAAATGTTGCTTACTGTTGGCCATCAATTTGCTATGATGTTCCTGAGCTTTAAATGCTTTATTAATCTAATTTGGAGGTTGATCTTAGGTGCTGACATTTTGCTGCGCTATGAGTTCCTGTGTTGCTTCTTCCTCTCCCCCCAAAACAGATGCTGATACACAGAGCAGGGTGTGACGGCGGCCTGCTCCATCACTCATCTCCATCCACACACACTGCTCAGTCCTCATGACGCTCAGAGAGGAGAAATAATTAATTCAACAGCTACTGAAGCACAGAATCACATCCATTCTGACTGCCACTGGCTATTGTTGTTGGCTTTTGAAATATATGATGATCATCTTATCATGAAATTTCTATCTTGGTATTTCTCTCATAAATCAAGAAGAAAGCCCCGACACAAAGCAAGAACGCGATTAGAATGGCTGAAATTAAGACTTGTCTACAGGTCTGATTGTGCAATTTGTGGGGCTGCTCTGAAAGGACATGTGATATGATTTTTGAAAGACCGGACACACTTCATGAATGCTGCATGTTCTCAACAGACCTCCGAGCTGTCTGCACAGGTCCATTCAACTCTCTCAAATGCTCACTAATAACAAGAAGGTGAACAAAAACATGCATGAAAGCAGGTTTGTACTTAAACATCAGATACTGTATGAAAGATTATTATTTCAGCAGCTTAAACTTCTCCTTTGTCTTTTCTGAAGCCTTGAGTGTCAGAGTGTCAGTGGGGGTGGAGGAGTTGGGATGTGGGGTACTTAATCTGTTAGGTAATAGCTTTTCTCTGCAGAATTGAAAATTCTAATATATGTCACTTTGTAAAACGTGTGGACAGCCGTGGTCACCACGGACACCATCTACAGAGGTCTCTCTCTTTCTCTCCCCCACTCTGTCCATCCACAACAATGGCTGCCAAGTGTAACATGCTACTTTTAATTTGCAATAACACATGACAATAGCAGATTAATGGCTCTTATGACACCTGTGTCCCTGAAGCTCCTCTTGCCAAGACCCAGTGTACATAACGTGTGTCACACTACATTATCTCTACATCCCTCCTGTAATGGGGGACCTTTTTTTAAGGGCACTGCTGACTTGGAAACTTAGGAGCTGTCTGCCTGCTTGGCAGAGAGCCACAGCGACTGCCTAAAACAAATACTCTGGGCTACACAGCCAATCCATTTCAGCAGGGCTTATGTTGCACACCGCCTCCCCTCCCTAACCCTTCCCCTCCTTTCCTTCGCTCATTTTTGTTCATGTTTTCAACCCTTGATAATGACTGCTTGTGCCATAATCATCATGAGGCTTACCAAGTTAAATAGGGCTCAGGCAAGCTACTGTGCTGTGAGGAAATTTAATCCAAGCATTAACTGGATATAGACTACTGCCTACTGAGGGAAGCAAAATAGGTCTGAATAGCAAACAAGGTAACACTGAAACAGACTAAAAAAAAAGTTATTTGAACCACAATTGACAACGAAACACCACGTTAGCAGCTCAAACATGTTTCTTACTTCTATCTGTTTGATTTTACAGCCAGAAGGTCTTATATGTAGATTTCTTGAATAAGTGTTTTTTTGCCTTGTTTGGTTAGAAAAAAGACTAACCAGTACGCTTTGATTATCACATTTGATCATTTTCAGACATATTTCTTAAAAAAGGACTAAATGTCTTGTTTTTTCAATGTAAAAGTTGCAAAAATGCTGGAATGGAAGCAAAGAAAGAAGGCGCCTTAAAACAGCTGATGGCATCTATGGCAAATATGGAAAAATATGGCATCTGTGATGATCTTTGAACAATACACCCCAAAAATAATAATGCATGGTTATATAGGGCGATATACACTGCAGGTTAAGACATTCTGGAGCTGCAGCAAAAATTAGAAAATAAATCTACATCACTATTTTCCTGATGACACTCAATTTCCACCAAAATTGAAAGTTACTCATGGTTGCAAAATCTCCACATCCCCCAAAATACTGAGGGGATAACTTAAGTGTGCTAAATGACAACTATGGCCCTTTTTCAGAGGACACTACAGCCTAACGGTTGCAAAATCTTGGGTCTATATTTTTTGTTTTTGTTTTTGGGGTAAGGTGCACTTTAAGAGAAGACAGCAACTTGACAATAGTGTCTACAGGGTAACATCGTATGTAATATACTTTTCTTACAAACTGTGGCTCGAGGCGAGACATTGCTTTTGCAACCGTGTGTGCAGCCAAGGCCTGGGGTTTACGTTTTGGAAAGATAAAGTATCCCTGACCCTGTGGTTCCAGGTAGGCACCAGCTGGCCATTGAGAGAGTATATAAGAACCACGGCTCTCTCCGTCACCCTCAGTACAAGTCCTACCCTGACGCCAACAGGCGCACATGACCGCACACACACACACACACACACACACACACACACACACACACACACACACACACACACAAACACACACACACACACACACACACCTTTCTTCTCTTTCATTGTAATGCTGGCCGAGCACCTAAATCACAGAAATGGCAGCACATCAGGGGTATCATTTGAGACTGAAGAGCCATAGAAACATGGCGCTGTCACCTGGAAGACCTCCACAAAACAGGCCAGCACTCCCCCTCACACACACATACCTTATTCCTCTCCATGCCCTTTAATACCTCTTTGCCCTTCAGTAGCAATCTGCATAGAAATGTGTGCATTCTATCATTCAGTGACTAGACATTACGCCCTGGCTAATATGAGAGGTCCTCGAACGACTGAAAATGAACCCTTGAAAATACCAGACGTTTGCATTATGCCTCCACGATTGCATCTCTTACAGGGAAAGACTTGATTATGTCATTTGCCATGTCCACGTCATGCTGGTTTTTATATCTTTGCCAGGAAATCTACCTCTGACAGGTCATTAGTCATCCCTCCCTCCCTGCACGCACATAAAACATCAATTCCACTCAATATCCCGCAAACCCCCGTGCTTCTCAACAAACGCCAGAACAAAGAAGATGCTATGTAAACTACTGCCGTGTTCTGATTAGCTCTCATTCTAGAGCACTGCAGAAAGAAGGCACTCATTCCCCACCCTGTTTGAGATAACTGCCCCTTTTCAGCAGCCACATCATCCCTCCATACCCATACATGCCTTGTAACGTGAGTGCATCTCTTTAGCTATTCTCATCAGCTACTTATGTAGTGACATTAAGGAAGCCTATTGCTTACAGGACCAATAATCTATATCGCCTCAGGCCCCCTTATATCCACTAACCTACTACTTCAGCAGCAGAAGTGGAGCCACATTTGTTTAAGAAAAAAAAAAAGCCCTCCACAGAGCTATAGCGGCTTTCTTGACTGACCCGGGTGGTTGGCTACATCATCTTGACATGTAATTATCTAAAGCCCTTTAATCACTTCCATAAAGATTAATTGCAGGAGACAACAGCGGAGGTCGTGTCTTCAAATCAAAAGACTCCTTGGCAGATTGACACAGCGGTGTAACAGAGTTCAGACTTAGGTGTTTTATAAGGGTCATCTACTGGAACTGAAGCACGTTTTAATGCTGTAATTGCAAGTTCAGCAAAGTGTTTTTTATAGCATAAAGCTGCAAATAATTCTATTTTGTAGCTTCTTTTTTTTAGGATTTTAGACATTTCTGAATGCTAATCCTGAGCTGAGCTTATGAATTTTTTTCCCCTCAAGGTAAAAAAAAATTCTCTTACCTTCATCTCGTTTCCTCTTTTCACCATTGGATCGCGGAATACCCAGAATCCCATTGATGGAGTAGGATCCTGCAGGGTCATTGGAGGCGCTGGTTACAGGCGGAGAGGCTGTGCTTGGTACTGGGAAGAACACATGAATACAATGAGTACAAGCATGTGCAGTATGTGCTGTGATTCCATGTGATGTCCCTGCTCAAGCTGATGTTGTGAGCTGCAGTGTTACCTATAGTATGGCCTGGTGTCGACAGGGATGTCCCATCAGGAGATGGATGGAAAGGCTGCTGGACTTTTGTTCGGATGATCCTGGGGAACAAAAGAAAAGCAGATTTCTATGACTCAATTTCTCTTCCTGGAGATTTCCAAACTGCCCCTAACATGAGCGTACTGTTCAAACACAGCAGCTACTATGGAGATATTGTGTGATTAAGATATCAGACGCAACTCAAACTCAAGAAGGGATCTGGTCAGTGGTTCTACAATAAAGGTGAGGTGTGGAGAAAAGTCTTCATTGCACTTTTGGTCTGAGTGATCTTGCAAACAAAGCATGAAATCACATCAATTCACCTCAATGATCAGCTTCACTGACTCTACCTGGCCCACACTAATCGGCGCTCTCTCTCTCCC
Source organism: Coreoperca whiteheadi (assembly GCA_011952105.1). NCBI lineage: Eukaryota > Metazoa > Chordata > Actinopteri > Centrarchiformes > Sinipercidae > Coreoperca > Coreoperca whiteheadi. Next base: position 16,342,839 of record CM022492.1, read on the forward strand.
CCACTGTGGAGGGGGTTTCACTGGGGCCGATCGCAGCCCTATAGTAGCCCTTTGCTTCCCAGATCAAACATCTCTGTAGAACCAGCAGCCCCCATGTGCCAATGCGGATGAGGATGTATTGATCGAGGCTTGGGGAGAAAAAGTTGGGGATTAGTCACACGGGCAAACAGATGCAAATAGAAAGCTATAAATTATATGTGACAGGAAAGCAATAGTTCCTTATTGCCTTGCACAAGCTTACGCCAGCATTAGATTCCTTTAATCTGAATGGCACTTGGGGAGAAAGGGAGCTGTCACAATAATTTGTAAACTTTAAAACTATTCATCACGAATGCCACGAGGGCTATTTTAGAGTATAAGGAAAAGAGGTCGGGTGAGGTCCATGGGGTCTTTTAGGGTTGATTTCTTTGCACAAATTGCATGTTTTTTTTCAGTAGAATGAAAATATGCACCCGCTCAGATAAAACTGAGCAGATTACAATAAAAAAAAACACACCTCTTGTAGTTTTCTACATATATTCAGAAATGCATCAGATGATTTGGATATTGATGTTACTGTAGCTGCCAGAAGGCATCAGAGGAATACATCCAACACTGTCACAAATTAAACCCCCCCCCCCCAGAAAACTCCCCTTGGAGGCAAAGCTACCTAACAACAAGCCTTTCCAGAGAGTGCATATTGATGTTTTCATTTTTTTTCACATCTCCCCATAACAGTTATTCGACCCCTTGACTTGTGTGTGCTACATAAATTCAAAGACTTTATTTGGTATCCATGTTCTTGATATTGAATAAGCAATTTGGGAGAATGAATTAATGACCTGGCTGTTGCTGAAAATCCCCTGAAGAAATATTAAAATTGCTTTCCTTCTGAATCAATATTATCTAGTGCCACTGAGAACCTTCTTTTTTTTTCTACCAGCAGGGTAGTGTTACTTGTTGGTTGTGGTGGCCCTGACTCGTAGTACAACACTATCTCTGTCGCATTTAATAATGCATGCTGGGGAAAGGTGCTTAAATAGAGCATCCTCTTTTGTCAACAGTCCTGAGGTCAGACTGTCTGCCACAGAAACCCACGACTGGCCCCAGTCAGAATCATCCAACTGGAAAAGACTTTGGCTCCAGTCTTTTGCTGTTTTTTTCTGAATGGTCTTAACTAGGAAACCCCTTTTTGAAAACGTCTCTTGTCCTTATTTTTCCACACCTTTTCTAGGGATTTTTTCAAACAACTTAAAGTAGCGTCATATGATCTGGATGTCAAGTCTGCTATAGTGATTGAAGCACTAAGGATGTTTTCATTGATTTTTGCAGACTGCTCCTTTAGAAATATTGAAATATTAACCGCCTGCTAAATCAAAACAAATGCGCGTGTCAACTCATTTGTGTGTATCCTGCATTGTGTGTGTGTGTGTGTGTGTGTGTGTGTGTGTGTGTGTGTGTGTGTGTTTGTGGGGCACTGGAGTACAGAGCCAACCATTGAAATCTTACATTTCTTCTTCTTCAAAAAAGAAAAAAATCAGCATTAAACCATAATAGAAACTCTAAGTAGCTCTCATACTGTATTTGGCTGATAGAATTAGAGTTCTTTGTATTCACAATTTAATTTCCCACATAAACAAAGACACATAAGGCTCCCCCTGGCCCAAAATAGAAAGCTTTAATTGGAATTGAAATAACTTTATAGGGCTCTTTTAATGATATTAATGTACGTTTTGAATTTATCACATACATGTGTCTGAGCCTCCTTAAATGGGGCTTTTTAAGCAGCCACGAAGCATGAAATGAATTTTCTTCAGCCTTTTCTCTATTTAAAAGATGTCTTGTGTGGAGCTGTCCATGCTCTCCCATCAGCTCATTAAAATGTAATGCTGATGCTGGCTCTATGGAACAGTGCCTCTTAACCAAAGTTCATCACCAGGGATCTCTGGTGGGGGGTGGGGGGTGGGGCTAGGGGTGTCCTTGGTCCTCTATAACTAAAGTGCTGTTTACACATTTCTTTAAGAAAGCTGAGGACTTGTGGCATAAATAGTGATACTTTCCATGTCAAATATTGTGTTAAATATAGATAATTTTCCATATGGGCGTTTTGGATGAGTTTTAATGCCACAATCAAGGCAAAACTGATTCTGCACTTTTATGCATCATCATAATGTTACACCAATATTAATAACAGCAAGATATCACCTCTAATTTTAATGCACGGATTTAAATCAGGAGCCTTATTGATAAACAGGAAGGGATTGTTAAGCCTCACAGAAAGCGTTTTTGGTCTTGCTACAGTATATTTCTGCACATTTTTATTTAATCGCCTGATCTTCGCGTGATGCAATATTTCACTAATTACAGCCAATCCGGTTCCGCTTAATTCCGTTTCCAAACTATTTCTTCAAAAGTAAAATCTTGCAGAAAGGCCAGTGTTGCTCTCTCCCTCTGCCTGTCTGTGCAGCTCCAGCACATTAGATGTGCTAAAGAAAATTGGCCTGCTTTATAGCGCCACGGGATCTGGTCACCGAATATTGATCGGTTTTCATCTCGACAGATTCACTCAGTCCTGGATGTACTGCTGATTGTTGAGGGAGTTTGGTCTGAAAGATTGAATTGCACCTCTGAGACCGCAGGCAGCCTTTCCGCGTGCCGGGCAGCACAAAGTTGGTCAAACAATATTCTGTTGTGGGTTTTGCGCTTAGCACAGATATCCTGCGAATAATGATTTTCAATCTGCGCTCTGCCAGCCCTCTCTTCGTTAAAGGGTTTACATCCTGCAGCCCATTGGTTCAACCCACCTACATTTACAAAAGACAAAAAACGGAACATGCAAATTTTGTATTTATTTATTTTTTTTTGTTTGGGGTCATGTTTATTTTTTTCTTTCCTACCTATTAATGGATGAGACGCTGGGAACAGTGTCGTTGTCGCAGACGCCCTCTGCCAGCAGCCTGTCTCGGATCTCCCAGGCAAACATGGTGGGGTTTTGTCTCTTGTAGTCTGCGATTTTGTCCACGACCTTTGGCGTGGCCACTTTAGGTTTAGACCCACCGATCACCCCTGGTTTGATGCTGCCAGTCTCGTAGTATCTGAAAAAAAATGTGATTCTCCAATGAGACGCTAGCTTGCAATATTTACGAAGTAATTCTGCCGATGAGCTATAAGGGTGGCGTTTAATATCATTTTAAACACAATGATACAATGGGTTACCAGCTTTGTGCACGTATTGTTTATGAGAACAGAACTACGTTTTATTTCATTTACAAGAAGTCAAACTTTTCCTCAGCAAAACATCACACTTTAAAACATTCGTGATGTCTCTAAACAAACACAGTTGCCCTTAAAAACGAATTAAAATGCAAGAAAGACACTTTAGCGCAGGCATAAAAAGACGGCAAAGATGTCATTCTGTAAAATTGCCTTTCAATCTTTTCGATCAACACGAATATCCACACACAAAAAAATGGAAGAGAAACCCAGCTGAACCATACTAAGCTTCATAAAATGGTGTTTATCTGTAATTATAATAATAATTGTAATAATAAAAATATAATAATAGGAATAGAGCCTAAAGGAAAAGAAGAATAAACCAATTTAAAAATACAAAACTGAGCTGAAATGTGTAAGTTCAGTTCTCCTTCACCACCACCCCCACTGCACATGGCTGTATATTGAACAACTTCCTTAAACCCAGCAGAGTCTACCTGGCTGCAGGACTTGGCCGGAGACTCTTCACCCACCTGCCCAGGATCTTGCTGACGCAGCCGTGGCTGACCCGCAGCTGCCTGGAGATGTCGCAGGGCCGGACGCCCTGGTGGGCCAGCTCCACGATCCGCTGCCTCACCACGTCCGGGAGGGGTCTGCCGTTCACAAACACCCCGCCGAGCTGGTTCACACCTCCGTGCCCTACGTGGGACACAACAGCAGCACACACACAACCGTAACATTACATAAAGTCGTAAGGGAGAGGAGGGCGCAGGTGAGTATGTTCTTGAATTGTAGTGGAGACAAACATGACGCAAAACAGCCTCTTTATATAATACAGCGTAACTAAAGGTCCCTTACTGCTTTCTATGGAGCAGGTGGATTTTCTTGTAGCCTATTTATGGTGTTATGGAGGAGCCTTTAAGGGTGCATGAATTGCTGCAGCATTCCTGTTTGAAAATAACCTGTTTCGTTCATTTTTCAATAAGAAACCTTATTTTCTTTTTTAAATGTGATCTCATCAGAAAGTTGTTAACTGCCATCGTTGAGGCGTCTCACGTTCCTGTGTTTTAAACGTTTCATGAATACAGCACAGTGACCAAATTGTATTTTGTCAGTCATGCAGGCATTGTTCCAAATGATTATTGGATGAAAGAGGATCTGGAGGTTTTGGCGATTTAAGAGAAGGCAAAGAGCAGAGATGATCACAACGCTGCAACTCAGGTGTCCTATAGTGAAATGTGCATGTTTTAATTGGTTTGTTTTTTAATTTTTTTTTTATGGAACAAAAATGCACATTGCAGCTGAAAATGTGTCTTATTTACATGCACGTTTTTTGTCCCTTCTGTTTAAAACAAAGCAATTTAACTTTAACCTTTAAAATTACGATTCATTTCAATGATGTCTATAACAGTGTTTTTCTGAAAAAAATAGAACACAAGGTTACATTCAAGTGATGTATATATATATATATATATATATTTTTTTATTTTTCATCCGCCACACTGTTATTGTAAAGCTTGTACAATTAGTACATTAAATCCACGTTGACCTACATTGGCCCATGTGGGCCTGTGTCATGACTGCTTTTTAATTTCTGAAAATAAAAATAAAAATAAAAATGTATTTGAGTCTCCAGTAGACTTAGAAGTTTCTCACAGTCAAAACACAGACCTCATATTTTCTTGGCAGCTCCACGGCTCATGTTGACTACTAAGTTGCAAGCTCCCTCACATCCCTGCACGGTAGCCTAATTTTAAATAATTGAGCGAGCTTTGATTCCTCATATTACATATTATTTGTTCAATGAAGAGGTCGTCAATGATTCACACGCATCCGCCAAATTACAAATAAACCACACTCTATGTGCTCTTAAGATGGACTTGCAGACCTTGCTGTTATTTGAATAATTTGAATACACGTGTAACTAATGTGTCCTGACTTATTAGGCCTAAATACACACACACACACACACACACACACACACACACGCGGCGCGCGGGAAGCTGGAGGGCGATACACGTGTAAATTACAGAGTACCTGCCAACGCATGTTCTTTGTTTACTATAGCAAGTTTCATTTCTGCACATCACTGCTCTGTGCACAGAAGTCTTGTTGTCACGCATTATATTCTGAAAGGTGTTTTAAGCAGCAGGCTATATTAGTTGAAATGTGCACACAGCAGATGAGGTGTGAAATATGAGGAGCGTGTTTAGTCCACTATCAGCCTTCTGTTTCCGTGTTTGCCTGCGTGTCAGTTCATTAGCCGGTTACTGTTTTCATGCGCCAAGATGCTGTTAGCGCGTGAAACTCGCGATGCTCTCTGCTACGGGCCTTCGTAATGTGCAGAAAATATACATTTCTCCTCGTCGTTTTTATCCGCATTCATGTAAAAGCTGCAGTGGCAGAGGAACTCGGGTTGTGCTACTTACGGTGCATCGCTGTGAAGGGGTCTGCTTTGCAGTGAATATCCATTGGATAGCAAAGGAAAGAGAGATAATCAACTGAAGTCGCCGTTTCGCCTTCCTGTCAAGGATGAAAATGTGAAGGAAAAAAAAGGTGATTCTACTCGATGGAGGGACTTAGTTTGCCCCTCCACCCCGGCTTCGGCAACCGATCTGATGGCAACTTCTTCCCCCAAAAGTTGCCTTTCTTTTCTTCAACAGTCCGGTCCGGGAGCGGAGGTCTGGCAGGTGCGCAGCATGACCGAAGGATTGTTTCAGGAACACGACCTGTGTTTAGTTTATCGGTATTTTTTTCAAAGCCTTGGAGTGACCAGAGGTAATTCTCACAGCGTGCCAGCGAGCACACCGCGTTTCTTTTAAAGGAATGAAACGTCGAGGTCCAGCGTGCAGGGCCCGGTATCTCCTCAGTCCTGGTGGCCTTGATTCACGCGTCAAAATCGGCGGAGAAACGCGCGCGCGCGCACACACACTCACACACACACACACACACGCGTCGGGTTTCTCTGTGGCGCTGGATGCGTTAGGCTGGATCTTTGGGCTGGGAATGAAGCCTCTCTCTGTGTCTGTGGTTCTAAAAGCTGCAACCCACCCCTCCTACCCCCCCCCACTCCTCTCCTCCCCTCTGCAGACCCCCCTTTTGCTTATATGGATGACTTGTCAGACAAAGGCAATAGATGCCAACACTTTGTGATTCGCCAACGCAAGAAACCGGGAGTCCAAATGAGGAGGTCTCTGGGTCTGACACACCGACAGGAAGGGGAGGGAGATAAATAAGGAATGGATTCGGAGTTGCAAATATCAGTTTATTAGACATTATAACGGCTGTGAATTATACCCTCGCTTACTGGAAGTTTTGAATCAATGAAATAGAGATTTTTTTTTTAAATTTGTGTTTCTTTCTGATCTCTCCCCCCCCCCCCCCCCCCCCACCCCGCCCCACCCCCCTGCTCCCCGGGGTCTCCAGGGGGCGCCCCCTTTTTACCCTCCATATATGTATAAAAGAAAAGATAGGAAT
>CM022492.1:16351010-16539250 GCA_011952105.1 Coreoperca whiteheadi
TGCGCGTCTGCTCTACACAATTTGATTACCCCTCTGCAAAAAATAAGTGGGGGGGGGGGGGGCAAAATGCTGAAGTTGTTGTTTTGAACACATATGCAAAAGAATACACCGTTCTCACGTGTTTACTTTGTGTGGTTTGTGTTTGAACAGCACGTGCGGTGTGGCATGTTTGACTGTGGTCAGATGGGCCTTATAACCCCTCTCTTTTCAGGAGGGGACCGCTCTATTCAGTTGCTACAACACGGGGTCAGATAGGTCCTAAAAGGCCATTTAAACAACACAAAGAGTGAATCAATTAGCACCTCTTTTCTATGCAGTTTTTCCTTTATACTTCTAATCATCTGACCACTGAAACCAGACAACAGCCCAAAAATCATCAGTATCAGGACAAAAAAAAATTTGCATCAATTTCCCTACAATTACTGTCTCATTTCCCCTCTGACACACAACTACAGTGTTTAAGACGATGCCACTCCATGTCAAGAGTTTGGAAAATGTTTTTGGAGCCCGGGTGCACCCATTAGGAGAGGTGTAATGTATTGACAGAGAGCAATTTATCTTTTGCCCCGCTTCCTAATGGCCTGTGCGGAGGAGAGAGGAGAGGTGGCATGGAGGAGGAGGAGGAGGAGGAGGAGGAGGAGGAGGAGGACGAGAGGGAAGAAGCGGCACCGATGGTCCAGCAGCTCCACCCGCCGAACATCAGCTCACACTTTCAGGCAGATGTGGGGAGGATGATCGAGGCGTCTGGGTGGTGGTAAAGAACTTTCATTTCTCGAGGTGGGAGAGGTGTCATTTGTGTTTTTTTTCTTTTCTTTTCCTCCTCCCGTGCAGACTCTGCTGGTTGTCTCGCGTTGTTCCAACGTCACCAATCGATCCGAGTTCCCCTGCAGAGGGGAGCTGACACCACTGGTTGTAAGTTGAATATTAATCCTTTTGGATTTAAGGGAGGGGTCTCTCGGGAGATTTATGGTGATTTAGATGAGTTTGTGGCGAAATCAAAGCTGATTTTGGACTATTTGCACTCCCTGTAAACATGAGAGTAACGTCACAAAATGTGTAGAGTAAGACTGTTTGCATGCGTAAATAAACGAGTCTTTTTAGACTTTTTATTTGACTACATTTGTCAAAAAAATGTACATCAAGCGTCAGACACTTGCGCGTAAAATATAATAATACAATGATTGTAATAATTACAATAATTTTGTATTTGAACGAACCAGGAGGAGATTTCAGAAGTTCAGCTGCAGCCTCCCTACAGTATAATCCTTTAAGACTAACGACAATATCTCTTGACACTGTACTGTATATTGGATTTCCTCACTGTGTCCTGTGCTCCAGCAGCGAGGCTACCATACTCCGGGCTACAAATCTTGCTGGCGTGAACAGATGGAGCATCAATTTGATTCCATCCTCGACACCGTGAAAGATTGATTTTGCACTTGCTTTTAATTTTGCCCATAATTAATTGGATCATTACAACTGTTTTCCATTGATCCCCTCGTTTAAGTGTAAAATTAGAATGTGATCTATGTTTCTAATCATTTGTTTTATTTATTTATTTGTCTATTTGTTCTGTGGAAGAACTTCCTACAGCCAAAATCCTCTTTCTGATTATGTGAATATGGTTTATCGCCAGTTATTTGAGAAGCTGCAGCATCAAACCCAGCCAGCCTAATATTACAGAGTTATAAACTCATTACAAACTGAGAACCGGGCCTCTTGATTTAAGCACACATACACACACTGGTCATGTTCAGCATCTCTTAACCAAAAAATTGCTGTACTATTTAGTAGTTCTCCGTATTGTCTGATAGTGTGGATGATATTCCCATAATATCTCCAATAATGTCCCTGTAATTTTCCAGTATTGTGCACAAATTGTAATTCTTATTATAGGATTACAATGGGCATTAATGTAGTAATCAGTCGTTAATCTGTCATCAGCTGTCAGGATGCTTTCAGGATCTCTTTTTAATGCACCTAAACATCTGTTTTTAAAGTAACTTTATACATATTTTCATGTAAATAAAATAGCACGCACATGACACAACTGTGCTTTTGGTGACAATAACTCCTCAAATATAAAGTTAATACATATATATATATATTTTTAACTTTAATGGTTCAGGTGACAGGCAGGATCGTGAGAAACTGAGATGATCGAACCACTGCAGCTCACACAGTAACAGTAAATTCATTTTAGTCGTCTTTTCCCTTGAATTCGTGGATGCGTTGGTGATTTAACCCAATTACGTTTAAATGAAACTTCAACGCTGAAATAGATTTTTTATTCTAACAAAATAAGTCGCATTTTTTGTTTCTATTGGTGGTTCGATTGCCAATTCGATGCCACTCTATATTTCAAACCGTTTTGGTTTAAGTGTACTTAAAGCTGAATATGTCAGTTTAATGCAGCCGATTTAACCGTTTACTGTCTTTGATGGGAAATCATCAAAAATTAAGAATAGGCGTAAAAGTCAATGCGAACGTTTACAGCTGCCTGGGTCGTATTTCAGATGATAAAACACACACATGAAGGACTTTGAGCTGCTCTCTTTTTACTGTAACTGTATAAATCCAAACAGTTACCTGCATCCAGTTTGGTGTTAACTCCAATTAAGTTCTTCTTATCTTGCAGTGTTTTTCAGGTTGGCTGTTCAGCTGATGATCTGTCCCGTCATTAGTCCTCAACACCACTCCCCACCAACACACACACACACACACACACACACACACACACACACACACACACACACACACACACTCACGCTCACACACAGACATGCACACACACAAGCGCACACACTGAGTGGTTCCAGTGATTTTGTATTGTATTAAATATCCAAATGCAAGTGAGATCAGGTTACATTACTTTGATTAGAAAACACTTTGTTAAATTACTTTTCATACCCTGAGCACAAAAGCAGTCAGACAGTTGAGTTTCTGAGCTTTTCCATGCCTCAGGTACAGCAAATCATTAAGAAAAATTAACATCTCATTTGCATTTAAACGTGAATGACAAACATTTCATATTATTATTATCATCATCATCATTATTATTATTATTAAATATAATGTATCAAATCTAATTTCTCCATCTAATTTCCTTGTTTTCAAAAGCACAAAAAAAAAATACAATTAAATGACCGTAAATATGGCAAATATTTCTGACATATTTCTGACCTTTCCATCTCCATTCCATTAACACAATGAGTTGGGGAATAAAGCGCCAAAGACTTAAAATACACTTTCACTTCTCATTCATTATGCAGATTTGCAAGTAATTGTTAAATATGCCCTGCAGTGCTGGATTAAAAATAGGTCTGTATCTTGTCATTTTCAAAAGTATTCTCCATGTTGCATTTATTGTTTTGGGACAAAGGGCTAAATCCCCTCTCTTCCCCCCATCAAACTTTCCACATGAATAGTTAAATATGTGCCCCTCTGGTTGGAACTTAATAAAGACGGGAAAGGCTTTACAGTAAAACTGTAAGGGCATCGCAAACTAAAGTCAGGAGGATTGGGGATAACTGTAAGAGAAAAGCACAAGATCTTTATTTTTTCTGCAAAAGATCATTCTGATTGTCACTGATTTCGAATTAAGACATTTCGTTTTATTATTTTACACAAACAAGTCACTAAAAAAAAAAAAAAATCATCCTCATCATCTCCACCTTCACCTCCAGCTACAACCACCACCATGAGAAGCCTCTCTTCTACTGGGTAAAGGCAGCACAAACCAGCCACTCCTCCCATAGGGCCCTGAGTTCATCACCGGGGAAGAAGCTGATCCCACGTCTTGATCCTTCAGTGGATCAGTGTGTGTGTGTGTGTGTGTGTGTGTGTGTGTCTGTGCAGCAGAGATCAGCCTGAGGCGGCTCGGAGGTGTCCCGCCAGCTGCCTCTGTCCCAACCAGACAGCCAACAGCTTCAAATCACATGTCAGCAATATGGGAAACAGAGCTTCTGTCCATTGGGCCGCTGACATGTGTTCGCCTATGGCATGTGAATGCATAATGTAGCAGTCACCTCCTGGTGGCAGGCTTTGACCTCACAAATGTTGATCTTTTTTTTTTTTTTACCACACACAAGTTGATTTATTTAATTTTCCCTCTTTGTCTTGTTGTTATCTTTAATTTGTCTTCTTTGTCTTTGCTAGTTGTCTTCATTACTGATGATGTGATGATTGGAGGAATGTCAGCTGCACAGTGTGATTTGCTGATTAGTTTGTGTGTCTGTGGGTGTGTGTGTGTGTGAGGCTGTGTATACACATATATTCCTCTCCACAGAAATCTACGGATGAGCAGCTCCCACATAAGCTCCTGATCACTTCTGTAAATGCTTCCTGTCACCTTCAGTGGTGTAATGATCATGAAAATTGTGACCTTGATCTATGGAAAGCCATAATGTGACTGAATGGCCTCCTCCCACATACTTTCTCCCCGGCTCCGAGCTCAGAGGTACGCTAAAGGACGGCTCCAAGGAAGATTGTTTAGTGGTAATAAAAAGCCAGTAGTTTGGCTTGTAATGGTTTGGGCTTTCCTCCTCTCCACAGCCATTTGGTTAAATCTTCAGTGATGGAGGCCTGTGTGAATGTAGATGAGAATCTGGGAGATGTTGATGCTTGTCCTCAGGCAGCGGGGAGATTTTATTGTCTGGTGGTCTGACATGATAAAGCACATAACTGTGTTTAGGGAATAGAAGGGTGCAACATTCATGTCCTGTGCTTATCATTTAAGTGTAGAATTTAAAAATCCCTCTGCCATCATGATGTGATTGTGAACATATTGTCATTGGAAGTTGTCAGCTGCTGGTTTATTATCATTGTTTACTACTGGACTCAAAGTGGAGAGCTGTAATCTGTGACTATGACCATAAAAATACATACTTTTATGGCATCAGTCACATAAGACATAAAGCTGGAGTTTGTTTTCTAAAGTGCATTGTTTTGTGCTTTGAATAAAGTGTCTGTTGACATGAATTTTAATGCGTGACAGTCTGATATGTGTGGCACAAGAGCAACTTTTTCCAGTGTTTGTTTTTCATTTGTGTCTTTCTCCAAGTGAAGAGAGAGAGAGAAAAAATCAATCTCTGGCATGATGTCGCTTGAATTCTCATTTAGTCTGGAAAGTCTGGTTTGCGCAACATTGTTTATGATCACACCCTTGCCAGCTTTTCATATTTAAACGAGCAAAGGTTTAATTACCAAATGATGACAGTGTCATATGGTGCCATGATGGCACAGGGTGTCTAATGAATGCAGAGGAGCGAGGGATGCGTACGCGACACTGAGTGACAGTGGGATGCACGGATCAAAACAGAAAAAAAAGAAGAGGGAGAGACAGTAAAACATCTGTAATTTGCAATTCACTAATGTTCAATGGTTGCTCATGGATTAAGAATTTTAAACTATTGTCTGCCAGATGGAAGAGAAGAAGGAGGGAGGGATTGTAGAGGAGGAGGAGGGGATTTCTAAGCAGCATATTTACATCTGTATATCAACTCTGGATTTAGTAATCAGACAGAGGAAAAACCAACTGCCTCCAAAAACACTCTTGGGGCATTGCATCTATTACCTATTTTCCAGCGGCACAAACATTAGCGAATGATTCTCCCATTTGTTTTTTTTCCGAGGAGTATTTAAATTTGCCAGGACAGCTTGTAGATTGTGGGGAGTTTTGTGCACGGCTTGCTCTATCTATCTCGATATAATCACGAGACAGTTTGGAGCGCCGGACCCGGGTCTGCTCACACATCAGAGTTAATTTCACCGGGATGTTGATGTGTTCTGAAATATTGCACTGAAGTAATATCAGTTAGTGGGCCGCCAAAAGATGTACATGCTTAACCAGGCATGAAACCTTGTTGAATTACACCATATTTATACTTATCTCAGATCAGCGCATTTGTCATTAAAATTTGGTCTGGTTGCCTGTCTGTTTTATGGATCTGTTTAGTGATGCACTGTGTAATAATGTTACAATGTATAGCAGAGCTATTGGCACATTTCACTCAGTGGCATCAATAACCACAGCAACCTTTCATCTCAAATCCGAGGCTTCTTGTATCCCACAGTCATTGTCATTTTAGCTCCCCAACAACCAATCATGTACAATATACTACATCAGCTGGCAAAGAATTACTCAGATCCTTTACTTAAATAGAAATACTGCAATGTAAAATATACCCCATTAAAAGTCCTATGTTTAAAATTTCTTAAAAGTACTAACTCCACCTATCAGTGCAAAATAGAAAAGTAAAAGTATTCCATTATGCTGGATGGTCCAATTCATACTGTTATATTACAATGTATATTATAATATTGTTTTATTATTACTGATCTCCTAAAGTGTAAGCAGCATCTAAGTATTGTACCTGGTTGAGACGGAGTACATTTTAACTATTTTATACTGTTGGGTAGTTCTACAGCAATGTGTCATATTTTAGAAAGAAAATCATATGTTTTGTTAGTAAAATCTCAAAAGATGTGAGTAACTATAGCTGTAAGATAAATGAAGTGGAGTAAAAAGTACAATATGTGTCTCTTCAATGTAGTGGAGTAGAAGTATAAAGTAGCATAAAATGGAAAGACTTGTGTAATGTACAAGTAGGCCTCCTAAAATTGTATTTAAGTACAGTACTTGAGTAAATGTACTTAGCTACTTTCCACCACTGTACTTCATAGTGCTGCATATGATTATCCATATCATGGCTGTAGACTTTTACATTTTTTAATGTATTTTTCTTACTTTCCTGAAAGCCATCGATTTTCATACGGTATGAAAATCATTCAGCAATCTTTTTCAATCCTTTGCTGCATTATATTTGACTTGACTTGACAGTGTTCGCAGTGATGGATTTCACAACTCAAGCAAATTTCAAGAGTCTGCCAATTGATTTTCATGCCATAAGGAAAAAAAGTTGGGAACCACTGCCTTACAGGATATATTAAAAGATTTGAATCACACCATGTTAATACTTATCTCAGATCAGTACTTTCGTCATTGAGAGAGTGTGAAATAGAGTGTCCTGGTAGCCATGTTGTCTAAGACGCATTCCATGTAATCGCAACATCCCTGGTTTGACTCCAGCCAGGCACATTTGTTGCATGTTCATCGTTCTCTCGTCTGTCCCCACTGTCTGCTATCAATAAAGGTTAGATTACCAAAAAAAAATAATAATTGAAGAAAAATCAGGAATATTATAGTACAGTTTGCAAAATAGTAAGCTGTAAATGTAGTTATAATTAAAATTTGCAAAATGGTTAAAACAATCGATGTCACTGGTACGGTCCTTTAATCCTAGATTCATTCAACAGAAGTGGACTGTGGAGAGCTCACCCTTTCATTAGTAATTAAGTGCTGTTGTCATGCTGTGACATAATAAGTTTACCCTGGCCATCCATCCTGTGACACTGAGAGCTCCTCCCACTGAATCACACACCAGGAAACAGCACATACATGTAGTATAAATATTGAAATATGTGATTTGAGAGCTGACTTCTTGTTTTCAGTGCATGCTGGATGTACACTTAGGCAGACACATGTTGTAGCAGTTGTTGCCGGCGATATATCTGGGCCCTCTGACTGTACAGGTCTCCCATGGCTCTCTCCCCAGGACTGTGAAAACATCTGTCACGGCGGCTGCCATTTTCCTCTATGGTCAGAGCGTCAGGTGAAGGTGCTGCCTGCTAGCCTCATGACATGGTACACATGGGTACCTCCAACAACAGTGCTCATTAACAGGCAAATGGAGCAGGAGCCCCTGCAAATTGAGCAGCATTTCGCCAGGATCGGCCCTGCCAGATTGTTCAGATAGCCAAAGTGACATCACCAAGTGCCAGCCCCCTTTGCCCCCACCCCCCTCCAAAAAAATTAACATCCCTAATCATCTGCCAGGCTAAACATTATTCTTCATGATTCAGATCAGCCATGCTTGCCCTCCACTCACAGAGTATCTCTCCTCTCTCTGGGCCAAAAGCAGCCAGCCTTGGACTGATTGCTCAGCCTTTTGTGCCCTTCGTTTGTGAGAATGGCAAATCGATTCAAAAATCATCACCCATGAGCAGCTATCATGCAGAGCTGGGCGCGTGAGGGTTGCAGATATGAAATGGAAATCAGGAAAACAGAAAGCGGGGCTCTATTTTTGGAATAAGTGTCAGTGAGAAATAAACTCACAAATAAGTTTGGGGGTTTTTTGCATTAAAAATTAAATGACTGAATCTGTGATTGGAACCCTAAACAACAGGGTCACAACACCACCAGAATTCATACAACAGAATTGTAACCTGCTAGCGCTCTAAATTGATTAACAGGCTAATACAGGGCATAAAATAAAACATTAACAAATACATTATATAATAAGTTATTAATTAAATTATTAATGTTTTCTAATGCTTTGAAAGGTTTGTTTATATCGGTATTGTTTAGAAACTTTTAATTTGAAATATGATCAACACACATAAAATACAGTTTTTTCCATCATCAGCACAAACTTTTCAGTTATTATATCTGAACAGTTGAATCATATGGTCGTAAAAATTAAGGATTAGGCCTTTAATATCTTGACAATTTTGGCCTTTTAATAATTTAATAAGGTTAATTACCAGATTTCGCAATAATTTACTTGTTTGTGCCGTTGTATTTTTCAAATATTTTAATGTAATATCTATATTATATTAGAATACTGAAGAAACACAATGTCTTTTGCAAGATCTTGCCAAAATTAACATATGAGAAGGAGCTCCTTGTATTTCCTCTTGTCCAGTATATTCTGACTATATTACTTGAGCTCAAAATGGAAATAAGGAGACCAAGCACAAATCTGGCATCTCCTTTGTGAGGACTGACATCTTCTACAGTTTCCCATCTGAACCAGAGATAAACCCCCAAATTTGACCCAAAAAAGTGAACTGCAGGAAGAACGATCAATAAGTGGAACAGAAAGGAAGCTTGGCATATCTAAATAATTACAGCATATTAGAATGTTTGTTTACAGAAATTAAGAGCTACAAGAGGTCTGATGTTAATTAATTTAAAGTGTACTTCCCCCCTCACTCCCCACAATGAGTTGATGACTGCTGCTGAGGTACTTTCATGGCAGGTAAACCTATGTCTCATTGGATTTCCATCAATGGCTCTGAGGTGTGTATGGAACAAAAGCTTGCCACACAGATTAGGGAGAGTGTTAACATGATTGCTGATTAATAACGCCAATTAGAATTCACAGCAAGGCAAGGAGAAGAGCAAATCAGCGTGTTTATGACAAGAGCAAGCAGGATTGTCTGAAGTGTATTGTTTGAAGAATCACAACATACATAAACCAGCTCGGCCGTAGCATTTTTAATGTCCAAAGGTTGAAGGAAGACAAATGTAAGATGTGTTAAGTGCTTCATCGAGAAGCAGACTATCGCCTAACATAGTTATCTGTCCTCCAGCTGTATTTTTAGATTTTGCAAAGCACTGTAAAGGAGTAAGAAATGCTTATCCATGTGTCCTGTTGACTTTTTTTGTCGCCACTTTATCAGTGTGTCTGGGAGTGAAGCTCAGGGCTGCGCAAACAGTATAACCAGAGTCTCAGGAGGTCTCTCTCTGGACAATGATGTATTTAAACCCCTCCAGAGGTCAGATGGACTCTGTCCAGAACATCACCTGCAATCAATAGTGTTGGTAAACCAGGCACAACTGAGCAGACATGGAGGGTCCTCTTCTAAACACACTGTGAGGGAACCGCATGGGCCATTGCACTGCTAAAACTGTGAGAAGAATGGCTTGACGCGCTACTACTTAAGCACCAGCGACTGAGGGAGGACTTATTTATGTTGGACTCCACTGGCAGACTCACATTGTTGTAGCATATCCCCCAAACTTGGCTGCAGTAAATATACTGATCCCACTGAAAAAATAAAATAAACAGCATTACATGAATTTCTGTAAAATGTCACATCAAGGTCAAGGTCCATGTATTTTTTATTCCTATCTAAGGGTTGTTTTGCAGGCTGGAGAGTTTGTATTCAAAGACAGACTGTATTAAGACTGCAACAAAAAAACTTCCTCCCAACACGTTTAAAAGTGCATAGAGTAGAGGTTATATTTAGTTTCCTATAGTTACTGATACTGATACTTTCCTTTATTAGTTATTGTAAAGAAGCAATGGGTGGTGTTGAGACTTTCTAGCCCACTTTCCAATTTGTTGATAAATGTATTCTTATTTCACAGGGGGGAAATGCAGGATATATTTGAATGAAAACAATATCATTATGATTTTTTTTACTTTTTATTTTTTGGCCAAAGAGTTACTAACTCACCTTTTTGAACACTGCCTTAGAGTTACTTTTGAGCAGTTGTTTCAAAAGAAATATTGAATCCAAAAATCTGATTTTTTTTTGCATGCAGATTTTGACAAAAAAGACTGTAAAAAACACAATAGAGTTAATAGATACCATTATCCTGAGTGACTGGATAACAACATGGAGAGGAATCCAAACAAAAGGAAAAATGAAATGCTATTGATCTCTTAAACCAAGACAGCACGTCAAGTCTGGTGGAATAAACAAGTCACTGTGAGGGAACATGTAAAGGTAAACCAAGGTATTCAAGGTATTCTGTGGACTCAAACTTGAGTTCTCAAGTCAGTAAATATTTCCACTGGTGGTGGATCAAAAGCATTTAAGTTTGAGGCTTTTTGCACATTTTGTATTAGTAAATGTATTTTTGGTATTTTAATTCGACATGATTATTTATTCCTTTTGGATCATTTTGTACATCCAGATGCCCCAAAATAATCTTTATTCTTTTATACTTAACTCCAACTCACTAAACTCACAATGGTGGTGTCTTCTGCAGATCTGACACAGTTATTGCAGATTTCTCTTTTCCACATAACCAAATGTCCTTCTACTCTTTGTTCAGTGTCTTTTACAGTTCTGTTTTCTGACCTACTGGGGTCCGGTTGAGTAACAAATATGACTTCCAAGTGCTCAGGTCTTTATCCTGAGCAAGCCTTTCCAAAGTGGGTTGGATTCAATCATGTGCCTGCGAACTTGAGCCACAAAAACAATGAATGCAGAGGCACCGAGTGTCAACTGCATGTGGCTTTTGAAGAATTGGCATAGTCATTTAGGTAGCACCTCACATCCTTCACAAACAAATGAAGCCCCCACTGTTTCAAAGTGAGATTGATCTCCTTTTGAGACTCGGCACAGAACACTGGGATTCTGAATATTGAGAAAGGTGCCTCTCTCCATGGAAACCCAGTATAAGCCTGCCCTTCCCCCCATCCCATCCTCCACTGGAGTGATGTAGAAAAAGGGACCCGGTGGAGTTTTCAACTTCATCAATATTCACTCATTCATCGTGAATCCTGGCAGCAAATTCTCGACTGTATTACTGGATGGATGTTCTCCTTTGTCACTGTGAGGAGTGTCTGAAATTGAATTTTAAATTAGAATAGAACAATTCCCAATTTTTATGGACTCTGGTCACAGCCATATATATCACTTAATGATGGCAAACTTTTCAATTTTCCTGTGTAGGTCTTTGGCACAATTCAGCCATTAAATAGGTCAGGGATGAATGTGCATAGTTTACTCTCAATTCTTTGAAAGAGATGGGAAATCCTGTGTTATGTTGATAAAACAGCTTATTTGAAAAAGCATAATCAATAAGCAAAAAGGATTACCTCATTGAATTTCACTGGCCTGCCTGCATTTCTTTACTTTGAATGAAAACTCTTCATCAATAATGTGATGAAATAAAAATCAGCTGTTGATAAAGATGTTTCTAGCAGGTTTAAAAGTCAGTGAACCCGGTAAGTGAACGGATCATAGATGGTCTCTGTCGCTCTCAATGACCCATGTCAGCATGGGTCACAACATCTGCAAAAGCCTGTGACAGAGAAGCAGCAAAAACTCTTCTCATGGAGCGCTGTCAATACGTGTTGAAATTTGATTATTGCATGATTAGCATGACAAACTGCCTGCAGTGTAATTAGATTAGTGTTCATACATATCAATGTGAGAAAAGAGAGCCCTTTCTCTATTTCTGTAGGGTTGCAAGCATCCAAAAATGACTTTCTGAAGACGTAAAAAGAAAATCCAACATTTTTTTGTGGACAGTAAAATATGACACGTCAGTGGCACGTTTACTGTTAATATTGTTATTTTAGACATATATAAAAGAAAGCTAACACGCTATCTCAGCCAATAATAAAGGCAAAATAATATTTTATCATCAAAGCTGTGAAATTGAGTTTTTTTGTTAATTATTCCTTGGTGTAATTCTAAACCTTAAAATCGTGATTAAATGTTCTTTTAATCACTCAGCTTAAAACCTGAATTAATTACAAATCTGCAACAAAAAAGTGTATTTTGTCATAAAAATGTTAATTACCAGGGGGTACTGACCTCCCTTTTGGCTGTTGTGTATCCCCAGCTGAGGACAGGGCGTTTGTCCACGGTCGCCACTTAATGACGGTAATATTAAACACTCACAGAATGTTGTCACGCTTTTGTCTTCATTCATATCAAAATGAAGTTCTTGGAGGCCCACATTTATCAATCACGGCAGGGCTCCAGCTGTTCGCAAGTCTTTGGCCTGGCTTCAACAGCCGGGCTTACAAATTGTCTTTGAATAGCGTCGAGCAAGGCCCCTTCAACCCCCTTTTGTCACTGTCTCCTGACAAATGCTCCTCGGCTGCCTCTCCCAGACACATGCCTCCTTCCAACCTTCTGCTCTCTGCTATCAGATGGCCTGCTTTGCATTCTCGCATGGCTCACTATGCGAGCCATGAGCTGCTTTATCTCCACGGCTGCTGGAAGCCCAACATCGGACAGGGTTATGTCACACTCACAGTTATGGTCTGCATCCTAACTGCAAAATGCTTTTTCCCTCGTTAGCTTTGAACTGGGATTATTATGCTTAGTACTGTTTTCTCAATTTAGCCAATATGCTTTATTAATTCGGTGGATGAAAGTTACATGCTTGTCTTTACATTTGCAGTGATGTTGGGAAGTGATCAGGTCAGGAATCCTACAACCACTGGTATAAGCAAAAAACAGTTATAGGGTGAGAATGGCATTGTATAATCTATTTAACTTCCATCAATTTGATACTTCTTACAGATATTACAAATACACAAATATAAATGTGGGTGAACTGGGATTTTTTGGGGGGTTGACCGTCAACTTAATTTTGTATCATTGCAAATACAAGTTAATGTAACATGGGTCATTTGATGAAGTCCTTTCAAAGAATCTAGAAAGCCAATCACTTCAGATTTTGTAGCATGCAACTTGTTTGTCAGGCTTCTGTTAAGTTTTTTATTCTTTATTTGGGTCCCCAACGAGTACTACTAAGTGTTAGTTAGTCTTCCTGTGGTCTACATTGAAAAAATAAACAGCATTTTTAAAATCACATTAATGAAAGAGGAAAAATGCAGAACAAAACATAAAAAACATAAAATAGGCCAACTGATTTCACAAAATTCTATCTATTTCTTAAAATGTTTTTTTTCCCCTGAAAAAACGAATGCATTTACCTATGCATCATTTCTGTTTCCCATCAGCTTTATTTTAGTAATTAAAAACATATTGATGTGAGATAAAAGTAACCCTAGAGAAAAATCATTATTGATTGACTGGATTATCTCACAAGTTAGAAAGAATATTGTTGTCAAATCTTCCTAAAATACAAAAAATCATTATCTAAGAACAACATTTTTGGAAATGCAGTAAAAAGCATAGTGTAAAGAAGGACATAGCTAGCTAGATCACATGTTCTCAAGTGACTGGATAACAACATTGAGAGGAAAACAATCAAACAAAGAACAGACAAATCAAATGTCAGAGCCAAGAGGTACAGTATGTTGTTAATGGTAAAAAACTAAAGGGAAAATCACGCATGTCAAGAGATAAACAGGAGGATGTGAGGGAACATACAGAGGTGTAGGAATGGGGGGGTATACAGGGTCCTCATGTGAGGGGGCCCACAAAGACACTAAAATGAATAGCCGTGGTTGTGGGAAGGGGCCCATAGAGAATGCCTTTGTACAGGGTTCAGAATTTTGTGCTACGCCTCTGGGAACATATAAAGGCAAACCAGTCAACTACTAGAAAAGCTTTGTTCTTTCTCCGTCCACAGCATCATTTAGAGCTGTCAAACAGGGACGGGCTGCCTCTGCCCTCAGCTGACCAACAGCCAGCACTGAACCTACATGTGGAATCATCTGCCAGACTCTCAAAAACTCCTGCTGATGGGGACCAACTGAGACTGACAAGCTACAAGTGCTTCCAACTGCTGCTCACCAGCACTTTGTAGATGACAGCAGACAGTTTTAGCCTTGAGTGATTCAGTGTTGAAGGACAGGCAGAGCCCCAGTATTGCCCCAATAAAGTTAAAAGCATCAGTTGCTGAAGTTTTCACACTGATAAAAAGGATGGAAATGATGAAAATAGTTTGTTCCCACTTATGTTTGGAATATTATGTAGGAGCAAACCTTTCACACATAACAAAACACAATCTTTTTTTTATTTCACATATTTTACACAGGATTAGTGCAAATGTCCCTCATTAATTTCACCATACGAAATCAGCCCAAAATGTAAATGTAATGGTAATGAGCTCCAGTGAGAGTAAAAACTAGCTTAGGAATCTCAGAGCCCTGTTTGTTAGCATTCCTGTTGCTAACTGCTAGCCTGTACAGTAGTACTGTACTGTAGCCTGTACTTAAACATTTGTGCCCCATCCTGATGAAAATGCCTATTGTGCGTGCATAAGGGCATACATGTGAGCGTGCATGAATGTGCGGTACAGTTAAGGGTCCCGGTTTGGGGGTTTGAAAATATGGTCACCCTGACCTTAATTAACCCCTGCCATGTCATGTAGTGCCATCAAATTCTTTAGGCTGCCAGCAAATGCTTTAGGTATTAACGCTTTTTCAGATCAAACGCGTATAATCTGTGCAAATAATCCGCATGTCAAAGTATCTCGCAGTGAGGTTTTGTTTTTTTCGCAGCTGTTTTCGATTTTAGCAAATTTCAGATGTGGACAAAAACGAGCCAACCAATAAAATCATGACTTTTGCTCATGTGATCAATGCATTTAATCTCATAACTGGTGTGAAAGGTTTGAATGTGAAAGATTTTTCGTTTCGTCCGAAAAGGCCTTTAGATTAGAGATGGCTCAGTTTTGGCAACTTTAAAAATGATCAATTGGATAAGTTGGCAGTGACACTAGATGCATGTGCTAGGCCTACTTGAGAAGACAGTAGTAGGATGTTTGTAGAAATTGAGGCTAGATTTTTATTTGACTTTGATTTGTATAGGTGTCTGTTGCTCTTCCTGAGGTCCCCCCACCCCTTTAATTTCCTGTAAAGGTTTTTAGTTGAATTTTTTCTTATCTGAAATGACAGTCTAATGATACTGTAGAGGGTGTCCTATATTGTATAGATTATAAAGCCCTTTGTGACTTGTGATTTTGGGCTATATAAATAAAATTGACTTAACTCTAATTGGATAAACATAAATCAATTAAGAGAAGTTGCCAGAGTATTTTGAATCTCTATAGCTTTAACGTATAAGAGAGATTTTCTCTGACAACACTTTGTTCTGTGTGATCATTTTATATATAGACACGTTTAATCAGAACCTATTTTCCACTGTGTTCCCATAGAGGTCCTGGCCTTGAAATGTGGCTGCACTAAACGACTCAGTCTGTACATGGTGTAATGTTTGTTGACCAATCTCCAGAATTCATAGCAAAGAAATGCTGCATCATGTCAAAACTGGAGGCATTACCAGCAGATAAAAAATGAAATTGTCATCTGAGAACAAATGAAATGTTCAGTTTGTCTTTTGTATCCATTTCAGAGGAAATAATTAAGACAGATGGGCAGATGAATTAGCTGTCCTCCAAGGTCAAACGCTGATTGTCTTATTACTCTATTATTTCACTCTGGTGGAACTATTACCACTGACACTTTTTCATGATATTTTGTACATCCACACCAGACGAGAGAGTGAGAGAGATACAAATTGATTGTTTGGCGGCCAAATCAGTCACAGTCATCTTCGGCAGATGAATTAATGGCTTTGATGGCTGTTGCAGGTTGAAGCAGAGAGACTGGCTGGAGACAAGAGAGATTGGTTTGAACCCCAGGGAGCTGAATGGATGTGAGTTGCATGTAAGGTTGCTTGGTTTTGTTTAGAGGGAGGGGCTGGTGAAAAATGTGTGTGGTGGAGTTTGGCACGTCCTCAGGATGCACTTTTGTTCCATTGCTATTACAAGTGATTGACTACCATGTTCACGCTTCCCCAATGTGTGTCAACCAGCCCCCTTGCTCCCATACTTAAGATGTCATCTTTAATACCCGGCTTTTTAAGTCCATGGGTCATTTTTGCAGTTTTACATTTACTAGGAAACAAAACCTTTTAGTTTTACACCTTAGAAGCCCCCAAAACTTTTCATGTGAACATTATGGCATGGAATAAATATAAATTTATGGGGTGAAACAACTGAATTTAACGAAAGAGAAGCCTTACATTTTGCTTATGCATCTCATTCTGCTCTTGCATTAAATATTAATAAAAATGAATGGTTAATTTAATCACCCTGTCCCTGAATCTTGCAAATTAAGGGAAATTTGAGGCATTCAATTCTGAAATTTGGCAGACCGTACCTTAATATTTAGTTGTATGTATATAGGTGGGGTGATTAGACTTATTCAATCTTTTATTAGGGATGCTTGTCTGTTAGTGTTAGGGTTTGGCATTTGATTACCACCTAAAAATGGTCCTCACTACTGCATGACAGCACTTTAATACAGCACAAATTCAGTTTAATTTCAGTTTTGTTTCAAATAATTGGTCAAGCAAAAATCATAAAAGTGACACAAGATTTGATGCACAAACCACATTTGCACTAAAAATGGTGAGACAGTAGCGCTACTTCAACTTGGTATAAAAACATTTAAGATTTTGTCCACTTAATTAAAGCAGTCAGTCAGTCATAGATATTGCACTTAAGCTTCAGGGCGTGGAAGGAAACTACTAAAGTAAAATAACTGAATTAGCAGAAGTATTAGCAGTCAAATCTACTTAAGTAGCAAAAGTAAAAAGTTTGCACTGATAAGAATTGTTCCTGTCACAGTAGGTTGATGCAAAATGAGCTATGTTAATTCATCATTAATGACAATCAACAAATGAAACCCTCCCAAATGATATTTCACCCAGAGATTTCTTGTTTTCAGAATACATTGCATGCTTCTCCAGAGGTTAAGAAATGCCCTAAAACACTGTAGATAATGCCTAAAAAACTATTTTTATGGTCCCTTAAAAGTCAATTTTATAGATGCCAAAGAACAGGGACATTTTTACAATCTGATCTCGTGTTGAATGTAGAATCTAAATCTGGAAAGTAATTAGTGATTCCAGCTTCCAGACAAATGCCACGGAGTAAAAAGTACAATATTTCACTATAGTGCAGTACAATCTATGAGCAATTGTACTTCCAACCTCTGATGAATATATAACTCCAGTTGTCAGATATTCTAGACACTCTGTTCTTAAAGTAGAGGCTATTATAGTTTATATCTCAGAATCTGGTGAAATTATTCATCTCCACGCTGTAATTCTAAATATTTCTTGCAAGCACTTGATTGGGGTCAATGCCTCAATACTGTTTCAGGGGAACAAGGATTCTCATAATGATTTATTACCAGCACAGCTGCACATATTATTACAAAATGAGTTTATTAGTTTTAAAGAAGGCAGTAATGTGCTTTTGCTTTAGGGGAGCAGGCATGGGTGACGAGAACCTGCATTAACCACTTGACGTGAAGGTTCCATTGTACTACATGTATCCCTAATTTGGTTCAGTACCATGGCGTCATGCACATAGCAAACCAATTCAGCTGTGGTACATGATTGTATGAGTCGGAATAGTGAATGAATTTCCTGTAATGATGTCAACTGTTTGCATGTAATTCTCCTTTCACTGTCCACATCTACAGGCATCTAAAGGTTTACAAGCTTTGCACAGGTCTATCATAAGAAATAAAAGTTTTTCAATAAAAAAACATGCAGCATGTGGCTCCTCACTATTTGTTTTCATAGTCACAGGAGAATAATAACTAAACAAGAATGTTGTTACTCTAATGGGAGGGAGACAAAATGGTTTCTCTCACCATTATCAACTCCATTTCTTCCTTCCATTCCATTTGATGATCAATTAGATCTTAATGGATAGCCTGCTGTGCTGTGAGATGATGACCGACATGTTTTTTTTGTTTTTTTGTTGTTGTTCAACTAAGTAAATGACAAAACTACACACAGCAGCTAGCAGCACAGAACTGAGCATCCCATTCAAATCTGTCTATGTTTCAGTCATTGATTGCATCATTTTAAATATATCGTTATTGGATTTGTTTGCCATTTTGAAATAATTTATTTCCACTGTTGGTGTTTAAAACAATTGTTAAATTCTTGAGCCTTAATGAAAGTTTCTATACCAGTAAATCCTTTATAGCTTTTGGTGTAGCTATCTGCTGAGCTTTGTCTTCAAAGTCAAACTGAAGTTTGACTTCTCCTCACTTTTTGTATACGGAAATTTAATTATAACCATGTTAGCTATTGTGCAGTGCATGATTTAAAAATGTTCAAAAGAGGACAGAATATAATCGTTTTTGTCAACTTCCATGGCTTCTACAGTTCTGTATAACCAATAAAAGTTGATACAAGACATTTTTTTCTACTTTTTCAACTAGCCCATATATCGCTGCCTGTGTTCTTTTAGCAATTTAAGACATCTGCCCCTTTAAGCATTTGGGAGGTCCCATCTTTTTTAAATTTTGTATTTCACTCAGAAAGTAGAAGCTAGAAAGCTAGGCATTATTTGCCTCCACACAGAACGTAGAAGCGGGTTAGCCCAGCTTGCTAACATTAGCACTGATTCTTGCTAGGCAGTACTTTTGGTCATGTTTTTTTTTACCATCTGCTGAGCCAGTGACCAACCCTGTCACCCTGAAATTATGTTTATATATTAATAAATTGTTGACCCAATGATGTTGGGGTGGTTTTGTTTAAATGTTAATAAACACGTTTTGTCTCAAGTCACTATGGACTTTTTCTGTATTAAACCAAGACCAACTGCTGTGAGTGCCTAAAAATAACCATGAAATGTTTTAGTGCCCATCACATACATTCAAAGTAATAAACTGGCATCGTCAGTCACAACCACAAATTCACCATCGCTTCAGAAAAATTAATACTTTTTAGTCTAAAACGTTTTGACCAAATTAGTACACAACTCAAACAAACGCCAAGGATCTATTTATTGAATTATTACTGAAAATTCCCTTTAATTTCAGTTCAACTTCAACTTTAAAATTAGACCTATAATTTTTCTAAAATGTTTTAGTTTATTGCCATTTTATTTCATGAGGAAAAATATTAAGTTGGATGTTTTAAAAGAATTCTTTCACATGAAACTCTAGGAAAGTATAAATAAAGTGAGTGTACTCTATTAAGCCTCCTTACTACACAATTTGCCTTTTTAGACCAAAATGGACTCATAACTGGATGCTTGCATCTGTCTTCATAATAGAATGTAACAGTATAACATGGTGTTTCAGTCCAATTCTCATTTCAACACAAATGGCAAGTCCCTATTTCAAATGACAGCACCATTAGTAGGATAAATATTCTGAGTGAAAGCAGCTAAAAACCAATATTCACCTGGTTACCCAGCTCTTCTCGTAATGCTAAGTCCTCGCACACTGCCTCTGACACAAAAGCCTGATCAACATCCAAGGCTGGCGCTTGTCAGCTGTGGAATATATAAAGATAAATGATATTATGTTAAATTCCACTTAATGACAAATTTTTAATTTTCTGAACATGGTCATTTTCTGGCTAGTGAATCAAGTGTAAGGAGCTAATTACGTGAGGATCTGAGCAAAAATAACTCCTCATTTTCAGGGATAATGGAAGAGAAATGTTGTAAATTAATGGCACTATTTATCTTTTTTAAATTTCTATCTTTCTCTGGTGATGGCTGTGCTCCCCAAGGAAAATATTCATAAAATGAAATTGAAGTCGTAACTTAATAGGTTATTAAAATTTTTGAGTGCATATCACTTCTCTTTTCGCAGCGCTGTAAATTTAAATTGAAGTTTGTGGTGTTCAGAGTCACCAGTGGAGTTTTTTTCTTCATTTTGTATGATGGCACAATAGAGGAGGAACATGCATCTTTGTCAGAAGGTATTTGCTATTCTAATTTTATGGCAGGCCAGATTATCAAAAAGGAATGTCACAGTGTTGGCTGCTGACAACACCTCAGCCTTCAGCCATGTGTATCCATTAGGGGTCCTGGGCCGTCCAGGGGTTTGTTCCCTTTATTATTTTCCATTTCAGTCTTTTATCTTGATTTAAAGTGAGGCTTGCTGAATATCCCCCCCTGCCATTCGATTCCCCTTTTAGGAAGGGAGAAATGCTATACTGTGTAAGGTTTCACAAGAGGGACTGGTGCTCTCTGGGGAGGTGATGTAGATCGGTTCAAGGTGGAATAACTATCTTTAGCCATGCAGCATGTTTGGAAATGCGGAGAGCAGGGGTAGAGTACCTCTAAGGAACAGAGAGGCTTAGCAACCTGCAGAGTTTCTCTCAAGGTCATAGGGCAAACCTTTTTCTCCAAGCCAAGTTTATGATACATTTTTTTACTGAATGCATACTGGTTATTATGAGGTAGGCCACAGTCCAATAAATTTGTCTCAGTTATTGGTCAACAACAATGAAACTGTTTTTATTTGGTTTTCAGAGGTAAAGTTTTATGTCTTTTGTCTCGTTACTGCTTTGTTTGTGCCTCACTTTCTACTAGTGAAAAACACTGTGGATAGACCTTTGTGTTTGTTTGACATTGGGGTTACTTGCTGTCGTACTGTATATGTTAAAAATGTTAATCATCTAAGTTATTCATCTATTTTTCATTTTCTTCTGACCTGATTAAATATGTAAAAATTTACTGAAGTGGTGACCGTTCCCTTTGCCACAAACTGGGCAGATGACATGTAAATGATCATAGAGCATGATGATTTTCAAATAAGAATAAGAAAATATTGAATGTTTGGTTATGGTTACACATGAACAAATGAATATGCAGTATGTTATCCTACATATGGACATTACATATGCATGGATTCTAAGGCTGTCCTTTTATGAACAAACAGTTCACAAAACACCAAAATCCAAATACACTTTTTTGGAAATTTAGAGGTGTAGTGGTGAGTAAAAGTTACTGTCAATACCACTCACAGATATGGAGCATGTGAAAATCCATTGTATTTATCGTATTTTACAGCTGAGGTCTCTGAGACCTCAAGCAGCACCATGACATCAGTTCAAAATTATGTTTATATATTTATCTTTTTAGCAACAAATGTAGAGGTCAATTGTACAGCAACAATAGCCTTTTTCAGTGCTATTATTCTCTAAAATTATCTGCAATTAGACAATCAACTCATTTTATGCCAACTGGGTTGAACATGTGGCAGCTAACCAGCATCCTATAACCTCTGGCCGTAGCATGAATGAGACTAGAAGTGTTTATCTGAGACAATCAAATACAGTTTCAGTTCAAATGGCCTTGGTTTGCCCAAGTCTTCCTATGAAATCCTTTATTTCTTTATATACTTGTCCAGCCTGGATGCAGGCTCTTTATTAATTGCGTATCTGGTCAGTTACGAAACACCAATAGTTTTTGTGACGTCAGAGAGCCAGCAGAAGACAAGAACTGGGGGTTATTAAATCGTTTGACTGCTTCAAGACAAACTGGAGCGTAGGGATGCTGGAACGCCTGTCAGTCAATCATCCTCTTCAGTAGAGTCATATTACTCACAGGCTGAGAAATTGTGATACGGAGGTCTCCAGTTGGTTTGAAATTAATAACATTTTGTTCCCTCGTTTCAAAAATAGACACAGTGCAAATGTATCATTTCTTGGGCAAGGGGCTCTCTAGCATCCCCTTAAGGATCCTTTCTTTTTTCTCTTTTTTCAATTTCTATTTAGAAATTTGGTGAGCTCAAAAACCTTAAAGTATAACATATAGGAATGCTCATACATTCCTGACCTGTTTATGCGGTATAAAGTTGATAGGCTGTCAAGCCCCCAGCGAAAAGGCCCGGGATGAAGCGAGCTATCCTTTAAATTGCCGGGGTGATATTTGCAGATAATAAAAGAAATAAATCAGACAATGGGGCTGAATATTTCATTTGTTATCCATATTCCTTATGGGCAAAAACTGATACAGAAATGTAAAAACAGCAATTCCACTTTACCCCCTCTGGAATTGTAACACTTGAAATGCTATTTTCATGTCTGAAGACAAAGTGCATACTTTCCCTCAGCTTGCAACAGATAAATCTAATAGGCAGCCAGAATTACTGGTTGTAATGTTGTGTAGTCTTAACCTAGTCTGCTCTTTCGCTATTTTTATTTCTTTCAATCTTTCAAACTAATGGATACTCAGCAGAAATAGCTGGGGACTGCTTTCTATATATAGGCTAGATTTATAGATTGTAATACAAGGCCAATAAGAGGTTAGTCGCACCAATTTTTTTGTGTTAAAATACTTACATGACAACAAATACAACATTTTACCTTGTGATTTCCTTTGAATAAAGTGTATTTATTGCATTTGAATTCCATATTTACACTGATACATTTACTGACAACATGTTCTCTGCTCTTTTTCCATTTTCAGGAATAGAAAATATTTCTTGTGATGCCTAATAACACTGTTAAGTATAGCTACATGAAAATTATACGTAGGTCATTTTCCCAGTATGATTTGTATTATCATCTGTTTGCTTTGTATGTGTCTCCATTGTTAACCCAATCTAATTTAACCCCATTATCACATTAATAAGATGTTTTTCACCCTGTGAGTCCCACACTGAGACACACGGTGTCCTGCTGCTGCTGTGTGATGGGTCTTTTGCTACATAAGGCCCAGAGCATATCGCTCATCACCAAAGCCGCTGTACATTATCTTTCTGAGATGACACCTCAGACCTCCCACAACCCCTGGGTGAGATTTCCTCCCCTCTGCAGTGGCACTTTAATCTTTATTTCGTCATGTCCGTCCTCCCCGACCTCTAATATACTGTCTCATTTCTTCTTAGCCCATTTTCTGCTAATTCACCACCATCTGCCGTAGCATCTGTTTGAAGGGAGAAACAGGGGAAAAAATCTTCTCATTGAGGAAAGTCTGTTCTTTCTTCTTCTTCTTCTTCTTCTTCTTCCTCTAACTTTCTCTCTTGCTCATTGTGTCTTCCACCTTCTTTGTCAGAGCCAAAGCCTCCGCCCCTCTCTGTTTTCCTTTTTCGCATAAGCCTGCTCAAACCCTTTTTAAGTCTAATGCTACATGTAAACCTTGGACCTGCTTCCTCTCTTGTTCAGGGAGGCCCCCCAAAGACGACAAAAAAAAAAAAAAAAAACACGGGGGGAGGGAGGGAGGGTAAGGGTGGGGGTCATATCCTTTCCATGTCCAACCGCTTAGTCAATAACCACTGTCAACAGGAGTGCACAAAAGATCAGAAAAGTGCAATTGTAATTTTCGGACAATGGCAGGGAGCTCTCATAAGGCTGAGCTGAAAAAGGGACACCACCTCCCCGGTGTCCCCCTCCTCTCCCTGGCTTCCTCCCTGTGCTCTTTGAGCATTGCTGACAATAGGGAAGCCTGCTGCATTGCCGGGGAGAGCCACGGGATCACCTCAGTCAGCTTGCGGATTACAGACATTCTTTGGCAGGGCCAGTGTTGCTGTGGAGAGCCCGAGTCCTCGTGGGCCCTCAGAGGCTGCAGCACCGCCTCGGGCCCCCCTGCCTCCCCACCGCCCTTACTTTTTTGTATTGTGTTCACATGTTTGACAGACACAGAGCCTATAATAATCTCTTTCCCGCAGGGACCTGCACCATTTGTTTGGCAGACCCTACAAACAGTTTCAATCCCTTTTCTCCCTGCCTTGTCTCCACTGCTGTAGCCCATCGCCGTCTAATTAATGCAGCCTCCCTTTTCATCTCCACTTCCTGTTCATTGTTTGATCCTTTCCCCCCTCCTTTCTTAAATCCCAGATTTAAAAGTCACTGCCTCCACTAGTTATCATACCATTTTTGAGTGGCTGGGGATTAAAAAGGTGTCTTTTCTGTGGATTATGACTTTCTTACATATTCATTGTTTTACCATTACTTCTTTTAATATCCTTAGAAATGTAGTTAAAGAGGTCAGGATTCATTTTAAACAGAGCAAAAAGGATTAACCAGTTCATGCTTGCCTTTTATTTGAAGCAGCTTCTTTTGATTTAATTTGCAGCTAATTGTGTGCTTTCACATTGTTCCTGAAATTAGCATTTTAATTTGGATATCCCAAGAGACATAGTTATATTCTGAGTATATGTGCCTGAAACAGAGTAGATATCTGTTACATAACGATATATGCAGAGTGATTACCAAGACAACAAGTCACTTAAACGGCCATATTAAAAGTTTATAAAAGGGCATGGATGTATCGTGGATTTAAAAATAGGTCATAAGTACAAATTCCTCAATTGCAACTTCATGCCCTCTAAGAAGTTATATTTTTCACATTGTAAATATTTTTTTAACATATTTTCTGTACATTTTACTGCAATTATATTTCTTGAAAAACAAAAGTCCATGCAGTAAGTAAGATAAAAAAAACTGGTAACAGAAAAGAGCTCGAAGAAAAGGTATATTAAAATCTGTATGTATTCTGGCATATAAATGGTTTCAAGATCACATGGTCAGGTATTATAAAAACAGATTCCCAAACTCAAGGTCTACTCCCTTGCCTTTTCATAAGAAGTGTCTTTTAAGATTAAGATTATTTGTTATTATTTGTTTATTTTTGTCAAACTACTGTTTCCATGTTTGATATAAGGCAATACACACGAATGATGAAATACATCCAAATTGAGATTTGTTACATATCTCATAACTAATCTCAGAATGTCTCAATATCACACTGCGATGGTAAACCTATACTTTGCAGTGATTTTCATTGTAAAGTAAGTCAGAAAGTTTTCCATGGCGACACTACGCTGTTTAGAACTGTTTGGGTTTTTTCATGCTTGTAGCTTGCTGTACTCTCCAAAAGTACAGCACTTGGGCTCAGTTTAAGGATGGCTGTTACCTTTAATGATACAGACAGACAAGCATCTCCATATGGAAAGATATACAGCAAGTGTACACAACTATAGCAACCTATTTATGACCTCTCCCTCTGAGAGAGAGAGATTTGCGGAGCTATAATTGGTTCTCCTCACATGTATTCTCCCCAGTGTGCGCCCTGCTCTCTCCACAGGGAGCACTTTGATGATAACTTGCTGCATTACACGCTAACTTTTCGACAATGGCTACACGCTCTGTCTTTATTGCCCCGACTCCTAATGGCTATCTTGAAGTGCTGCCTCAGGCAATCCGGTCGCAAATAAATAGAAGCTGACACAGTAATTTACTCAAATCTTCTCTACAGTTTTGCCCCATTCTCCCTCCAGAGATTACCCCTGTAACAACAATTATTTCAAATGTCATTGATTCCTGCCTGCAGGGCGCAGACGAAATGAACATAAAATCTTTTCACATGGTCAAAATTAAAATATTTATGGTTTTCAAGAACAGAAATGGTCTCATGAGGTGAACAACAAATGTAAGCATTGCTTGGTTGTGTTTGTTTTCTGGATCAAACATAAAATCAGCCGTTTTCTTCACCAAATGACTATTAACCTTTATCTAATAGGGGCAATGGTTCTCATTTAGAGAGAAGACCCAGCGGAGGACATATAATTCCCTTTCAGTGGAGTCTTGTCAGCTCAGTGCACTAAACAAGATGAACACATGGCCATAGTGCTGCTGTCTAGTTGAACATTCCTACTCCAGCACAAGACATGGAATTAATATTTCCACCTGAGATCTTTAAAAATATTTAAATGATCCTATTAACGTGGCTGAGATCAAAATCTAGCTTTTATTGTAATGAGAATAACATCCATTCATATTCATACTTGTTTTATGTTCCCATCCCTTCTTTGTTGTTTGTATGTGTGTGTATACAAGTTGAGTAGCTAGGGGGGTCAGGAAAACATTTGTGGTTCATTTTCGTGTTTCATGTTGTTGTGCAAGGCACAGCTCAGTGGAGGGGATCTTAACATGTCACAGTGTCATGCCAGTGTCTCCTTCTGGTTCTACATGACCTCTTTCACCCTCTGCTCTCCTCTCGACAGACTCTGCTTGGCCAGACAGGCCAGATAATGTAATAAAGATATTTCTGCTCCAATAGGAAATATAAAGAAGGTGTCCTTGTGTGACTGACTGGTATTGAACTGTGCTCTTCTATGGACCTGAGCTAACCTGCTAAGGCGTAAGACTGTAAGGTTGTGGGTCAAGCTACAGTACAACAAGATAGTGAGGTATAGTAGGATGTGCTCATAGTGAAATATAGAAAGTCAGCTCTGAACAAGCATGTACAGAATGAGTATCTTCACTAAGGCTGCACAAATGTACTAGTTCAATTATAGAATATTTGAGTATATTTAATGTACTTTTGGGCCAGAAAATAAATAAATAAAATAGGAAAAATCCACGAGTGCGGGACAACGACTTGGACTCATGACCTCAGACCTTGTAAAATCCTACGATCCTACGAAATTTGCAGGAACAAAAAAAAGCCAAAGATCTGTGTAAACTAAGGTCTTCAGAGGAACCTTGCCTCTAATCTTCATGGTTTAGGCATTACGAAACCAAAAAGAAAAAAAAAATGTGTCACTTATTCCGTTATCCATAACCTCACCAAATGTCAAAGACGTTTTTGAGATATCCTAACTAACTTTATTGACCAACTAAGAAAACAAATAAAAAACATCACACATATCCTGATATCAAAAGATGAAATAATAAACAGTCCTCATTTTGCATGTTGAGCAAAACATAAAATGCTATGTTGACACAAAGAAAAAGTGTTATATCAAAGCCCTCAATTTACACCGTCATCAACATCATCATGATCCTCTCTGGCTATTATTCATCCAGCAGTGTTCATGTATTGAATACGTCCTGCTGTATATGAAGATCAGTTTTAGAAGAAGTAATCTAACAACCTCTTTTGTTCTTTATAGCTATTTTCTCTCAAACACTACATTTGGCTGTGATGAGCCCTGAAGCAAACTCAGAACTGTCCCAGATTGCTCAATAGTCAGCTTCTGGCCCAGTTTGTTGATTAGTTAGCCTCTTTCACATAAATACTCACAGACACACAAATGAGAATTGCACCCATGGGACACAATGATTCTATCATACTTTAGCTAAACATAGACTGGGAATTAGTTGACTGGATAATCAATTTGACAAAGTGCCTCAGCAATAAGTGAGTGAAATGCACAGACAGTGCATTTCGGATAAGCTTGTGTACGTCTAACATTTGTCACACATATCACACATGTTATCTGCATGATGAAATGAGAAGTTTTGCCTTCAGTTTATATCAACAATGTCTTTTCTTTTTTTTTTTTTTTACCAGAAACTAAACTGAACTGGGCTAATATTTCTATTCATGCAGGAAAAAAAGATCACACTTATTTCCCTGAAACCCAGCATGAAGACTTCTGTTCATCCAATTTTGCTTTGACTATTGACTATTTTGTTGTAAAACGGCCACTATATAAAAATGATCCCAATAAAAGTTCTCAAAGAAATCAATGTATGTCTTGTGGTAGTAGTCTATATGTGTCAAGTCAATTAATATTAGTTTTTTTTGTCAGCATTTTAACAGCAAAGCAAATAAGCACTAAACACCTCTAAAAGCAAATGGCTTCTGAATAATTACTACCTATAACCTCTGCTCTCAAGGGAGCAATTTAGTGAGCCCAGATGGCCACCGAAATAGGATTTAGGTGCCAAAATGACAACATTACTCACACAGGGATTATCAATTACCTGAATATCAATTGCAGTATAATCTCACTGAATAGGAAGAAGGTGTCTTGGAGGAAGTGTCACTGACCATAGTATAGTGACTGCACGTCAGGAGACTTTGACATGTTTAGGATAATTATTATAATTATCTTTGCAGTGGGAGCATTATGGCTGCCACTGCAATGTTCAGTTTATCACTAGGTATGTTTGTTTCTATATGTAGTGGGGCCTACAGTTTTGTACATACTGGTAATATAAATGGCATATGGTGACATTGCACTTTTTACAAATACCATGACATCAGCATGTTTCAGCTATATAATGTTACATATGGATATATGAACAATTACGGCTGTATTGTACACAGCCATGATGACAACCTTGCAGTGTGGTGTCTTATACTAATAGTCTTGGACACATCTCAGTCTTTGGGCTTTTTATTTATTGTAAACAAATTTGGGCCATCAATGACTATGAAGAATTAATTAATTAATTAGTCTGAAATTGTATCTCTAACCCTAAAATAAAAAACATAAATTAAAAGTCAAAACCCAATTAAGGGCATTAGACTACTGTAACAACCATTCAGAGAAGGGGACAAAAACTATCAAAGCCATCTCAATAATTTATTTTGATAATCATGATATACTGTGATACAGATACACTAAATGACTGGACCACAACAGAAAACTTCACACTGGCTTTATGTCAATATCTCCAAGGTATAAAAAGAACACGTGACTTAGAAGGTGGTAAACAATTGTGTAAAAAACATCCCCCTCCTGTTTTCAAGAAATATTTCTGATTGTCCTGCCTACAAAACACCTGATTGGACAAGCGTGCCATCCTGCTAACCAACCAATCAAAGCACTGCTACCCTCAACATGCATGCATGCATGCACCACGCACGCAACACAACGTCAGGACGATTGTGGTGAATGTGAATAACTTGTTAACGTTACAAGGACCGTGTACTGCATATTTTGATGAAACTCTTAAAACGGTAGCCTATCTTGAGCCATCTAAAAACTGAAAAAGGCATAAACACCATTTATAACATTTATAACTACCACCAACATGTGAAGAGATTATTATATTTATTTTATTCAGAAAAGGAAGTAACACACTAGAGATATGACATTTTTTTCATATTAGCTAATGAAACGTTTTTGTTGAAAGTTTGGTCAGGATGATACGGTAACTCGTTGGCCAAAAAAGCACCAATACATGTTTAACACACTCATTGGCAAGAACAATAGAAATCCTGTACAATGTAAATCAATCCGGTACAGCAGGCGTGCTATAAGTCCTACCTCCGTGAAACTTAAAATATCAATTTTTGTGGAGACTGTTGGAAAGGTGTTGATTCAACTTTGTGGTCATTTCGGAGGCCATCAGTTTGTGATGGTGTTATATTATGAATAGTCTATTTACCCTACACTCATGTTCATGTTACCTGGTCTGTCAAGGGTTTCACTGCATGAGGTAAAGCAATTTTCAAAGACGTTAATATTAACACGTCTAAGCATTATTTATTTATCCACAGAATGATAAATGTGCAAATATTGGAGGCTGTACATCCACCTGAGAGATTAACAAAACATTTCTTATAAATAATATCTGAAATAGCTAAGAAGAAAAATAATGTATTGTTTAGATGCTTTCATTACTCCAGCATCTTAATTATTTTTTAATCGGCAGGTTTTACGTTAAACCTTTCACCGTACACATTATTATTTTTACATCAAATTTGTAAAGTTTGGATGCATGTGATTAAGAACTCAGGCAGTGTAAATGAAACGTTTCAGTAAGTTTTCATGACAGTGATATATACTACATAGATCATCTTCACTTACTTTGACTTGCTAATTAATCAACATTATTTATTCAGGAAAAAAGCAAACTTTGTAATTAGCAAATGGCTTGATCTGTTGCAGCAGACTCAGCAAGAATTGGGAACTTTGAATTTGATCTGGAAGTCTAAATAACTCATTAGCATTATGATTTAGTAAATGTTACATGAAGTCAGGCAAAAACAGTGCTACTAATGCTTGACGTGTGGATGATTATATTAGTCAGTAAATTAGCAGACAAATGAATCTCTGGGCAAATAAATTCTATAATGTGCTGTGTATGAACACAGGGTTCTCTGTTTTTCCAGGAGAGTGATGGTTATATTCAATAATTACTAATACGATAGATTCAAGCTATGTCACTACATAGCTTTGCTGTGTGTTTTGGTGACATTACATTTAATGCAAAGATGAACTTGCACTGACAGTCACTTGTTACTTTCTTTCACTCTGATTCGATAAAACAAACAGTCCGCTTTTCCAAAAAAAAAAAAAAGAAATACAGCAACACTAAGGACTTCTCCAAGAAAAGACACATTTCCTTTGTGGATGAGGCTAAAAAGACAGAAATTTAGTCCAGTTTTCAAGCTGGGCTGTAGCTTTGTAGCAGGC
Source organism: Coreoperca whiteheadi (assembly GCA_011952105.1). Taxonomy (NCBI): domain Eukaryota; kingdom Metazoa; phylum Chordata; class Actinopteri; order Centrarchiformes; family Sinipercidae; genus Coreoperca; species Coreoperca whiteheadi. Next base: position 16,381,451 of record CM022492.1, read on the forward strand.
AGTGAGTGAGCACATTAATCTAATGCATCAGCAGGTCCACATTTGTTTTAATGCAAACTGAAGAGAAGAAACGCACTGCATCTCAAGGGAGAAGATGCTTAAAATTTCAGTCTAATGATAATAGATGATAATGTTAATGAGTTGTCCAAATATAACAAATGGAATGAATTACTGCCTTAGAACCAAGTCTGTTTCATTAAAATACAATAAAAAGGAAAGATTAGTTTTATATGGGAAATAACTTTCCTCTTTTGCGTTATTGATGAGAGTAAGGGGAACATATCAAGGTTGGCTTGAGCCTCTGATGAATTTTGATAAAATATTGCTACCGTATAGTGTAGCCATTTTTCTTGGATGCTCATGTGACATTAAGCTAAATCGAATTGTTATCATAACTGCTGACCCCTCAATAGGCAACATGAGTCAACACTGGTCAAAGTATTAAGTTTCAATGAGAATCGTCTCTTTTTAGGAGGCAAGATTATTTAAAGTGAGAACCCATGCCCGTTTGAACGCAAGAGGTGACCAAAACCATACACTTCCATCTGTCTTGATGATCTTATTCCCAAAATAGTGTTCCTCCACTTTAATCAATTTTGTGGCGGACCTGTGTTCATTGTAGTCAGGAACACTGGGATTATGTGCTAAGGCTACTCTCTCTCTGAGACGACCTTGTCTGTGTAACAGTACAGTTAGCCCTCGGCCTCGAGCAGTCAAACACACACTCAATCACCCCTGTAACCCTTGCAGTCAACAGCAGACTGTCGCAGGCCGTTTGCTACAATCTCAATTTGTATTTTGTCTCAGACTGTGATGACTTGACAGAGAAAAATAAGAGGATTTGTCTTGATCTTCAATGCTCCCTTGAGGAAGTAAGTCTTCACCTTGAAGTTTAGCAAGTGCATGGGCGCCTGCTTTCGGCCAAACACATCCCTTCATCCGTTACAGTTTAGAATGCATTTAGACTGGACAAGTACAGTTATCCACAATCATTTACATCATATGGAATCTGTTTGGCTTCCTCTAAATGTGAAACGTTAACAATTCCTCATGTTTAGATGTATTGCGTACACTGTAAACTCATTGCATGTTTTCAGTTTTTCTAAGATAATATGTAGTATTTGCTAATAGGGTTGTTCATCCACATTTTAATTATATTTTTTAAGGAATATAACTTTTTCTCTTAGCAATTTGCCTCGCTTCAGTCAATACTGTGCATGTCCTCATCACAGTCTTATAAATGAATGTATACATAGTCAGAAATTCCTACTTATATTGCAAAACACGAATAAAAGCCATGCATCACAAAATAATCAACTAATCGTTATTTTTATTATCAGTTAATCTGCAAATTATTTTCTCAGTTAATTGATTAATCTTAATCTCTATGAAATGTCAGAAAATAGGCAAAACACGTGCATCACTGTTTCCCGATTGCTTGTTTTGTCCGACCGAACTCAGAGATTCAGTTTACAATGATATAATGCATAATAGTATATAATATAATGTAATATAGCAGAGAAAATCAGCAAATCATCACCTCTGAGAAGCTGGAACTAGTGAATATTTGACATTTTTGCATGAAACATGATGGAAACGATTATCAAAATATTTTTCGATTCATTTTCTTTTGATCAACTAACCGATTGTCTGGCTAATCATTTTAACTGTAACTTAAGTAATTTTACAGAAATAAATTAGTGTTGACTTTTTAAGTTGACTGCACTTAGCTTTAGAATGTACCAAAATCATAGCAGCAGCCCTAAATGGTAAAGCAGTCCTCTGCCAAGCCTTCATCAGTAAACACTGCAAGCCTCTAACGGTGATGCACTGTAATGGCTCAGTCTTGAGCCTGGCCAGAACATCACATGAGGTGCTAAACAGCAACTGGCTATAAATATAAGTGGGGAGCACTGCCAGTTGCACTCTTGCCGCTGAAATGAGCCCGATGATGGGAGCTTGAGAAAGAAAGGGGATATCAGTGGTCACTAAATCATTCTGTAATCAGCTCTCTATGCAGGATCATCCATGCATGTTCAACGCCCCATTCTGGAAGGCTCCAGCAACAGAATGCTCCAGCTGACCCCATCTGTACCCCATCTCGTTTTGCATTATCCCTAACCCATAAAAGTCCCATGCAGCACAAAAGAGTTAATGATTCCCTTTGTTTTGTTGCGGGGAACAGAACCAAAGCAAATGACAACAACAAATCCATCAAACTTAGCAGCAGTGATCACATCAGCAGTTTTTGCCAGCCCACCAGAGGCCTAAAATGCACATATTGCATGCTGGCCCCCCAAGCAGCAGGCGGCCCTGGGACTCGCCAGCCCCTCGGTGGCCAGAGAGGACTTGATAAATGACTGGAGCAAACTTCTCTGTCACCAGTGAGGGAGGAGTCCCCCACAGTAAGCTACATCATCCTAACAGCATTATTCTTTTCATGCCCGTTGTTGATACGGCGTCCTGTGATTGGCGTCACGCTTTGCACAGGTTAATTGGAATCCTGAACTGGATAACAACGGGGGAAAAGTGCAAATATCTACGCCCAGAGAATCACCATGTGAAGACCATGAATACGTGTGTTGATTCTAATCCATGGCAAAGACATGACATTTAAACAGTGTTGAAGTCCAGCTCGTACAAATGGTTAGAAATGATTCCTTACAGATATTTTATCAGGAGCAAATTCCTAATTAAAATCTATGTTTTCTAAGAGCAGATAATTGACAGTACATCGTAACAAGAGCTATGAAATCCACATCACTGAGCTCCAAGAGATTTTCCATTCTGAGTTTTGAATCATAGGAGTTTATAGAGATAAGAGGTCCCATTTAATATGAAAGCATCACTTATCAGAGTACTTGGGGATGCTCTAGAGCTCACTTTCCAAGATGCAGTGTACTATTCAGGTCCATTACTGGATTGGAAAAGGTAACTCAATCACTGCATGTCTTGGGCCACATTACAAGCATATACTCAGACCAGAGGGCACCCATATGTTCAATGACCTATGGCATAAACACGACAAGAGCAACACCTTGATGAAGTAGCTGAACATGCTGGAAAACCACTATGAGATCTCAAACGTAGCATGTAAATTTCCCCAAAATTAGAGTAAACATTAATGCACTTAATAAATGTAAACGTGAACCATGTTATCAAGGTTATGTGTGTGTGCAGGACTTGCTTCTTCAGCCACATGTCAAGATGTAGGACAAACACAGGGCCATTACACTGGAATGGACAGCTTTCCTCATCAGGACAAATAGAAGACAATGTCAGATGGCCTTATTGATAAGTTAATGAGGCACAAAACACTTCCAAGAAGACCCATCCACCACCCACCCCACAACCATCTCCTCAAACCATTGATTTACACATTACTCACATTGCAGTGTTTACATTGCAGAAATAGTCCAGGTAATTAAACGTTGCGCCAACGAGAACAAGTAACTTAACCATTTCCTTTACTCTTGATCCACAATTATCCAACATAGTCTTGCTGACATATGTTTGCTGTATGGTGTCGTCAATGGACAAGCAGCAGGGAAATCCCTAATGAGACCCGAAATACTTGTTTCATGTTTGAGCAGTAATGTAAATTACTTTTCCTTTTGGAACAGGTGCACAAGAATCACAAGAATCACCGAGACAGCAGATCAAGAGTAAAATGAAGTATGCAAATGTAATCATATTTATCAGAAAATGCTTATAGCAGAAAGCTATTAATTTCTCCTGTGCTTCTTGACACTTTAACATATGCATCACCTGCTTCGCACAAATGATTATTTTTGTGTTTTCCATCTCCGTTGACAGAGCATTATTTTCTTTTCCATTGCGTCTTGTTATTTTTCTAAACTTTCTCTGTCTGAAGAGTGTAATGGCCTCTGATTGAAATTTCATTCAGAAAAACTAAATGAAATACATGTTGTGTATTTAATGGAAAAAATAATTGCACGTCAGATGAAACAAAGCACGAAGCATAGTAACCAGAAAGAGTGACTGAAAACACAAGCCAGCAAAGAGGTCAGGCCGTTCACGATCTCATTTGCTGCAATTACTCGCTACACTCATTCATTTACTAATTCCATCGCTCTCTCACCTGACTCATCTATTGCTCGCTTGCTCACAGACTCACTCACTGATTTTGCTGTCCATAGGACAATTTGACAAATCCCTATAATACAGTTCACATCAGTGAAGTACTGTAGAACTGTGATTTTTAATTTCTTAATATGGATGATATTTTAATTGTAAAGAGGTTCCAGTTTCAAGATATCACGTTTCAAATATGATTGTTAGAATCTATTACAGTAAATTGCAAAACATATGACCATTTTCATTACAGTAGGTAGACTATCTAACCATGGGTGCAAACATGTTGTTAAGTTGCTCTTCAACATGTACCGTTAATGTCTTGTGATGTGACATAGCCTCTTTTACCAAAATCTTTTGAAACCTTTGGCCTTATATGAACTATGTATAAACTATGCATCCTTTTCAATCTCCACAAAACAGCAATGTTGCCAACCAAGGAACAGAAACTACTGACTATTTAGAGTTTCCAGATGACGATGTGTTAATTTGTTTTGCATTATAGGCTACGGTCCTTACACTTAGCAGAAGGAGGCCAGCTTTGCGCTACATATGAGAAGTGCTGTGATCATCAGACCTCATCGTAGCACAAATCAGCATCAGCTGGCCAGATTACAGCCAAATATACCATCCCACCACATTGTTACTACTATTACTAAAAAGTCGTAAATCTAGTTACACATACTTTGCATAACTACAGTTCAAGAGGTACACCGTGGGTGTATACTGTGCATGCAGTTTTCTGCTTACATGGGTTTTGCCTTTCCAGCATTATCAGTACTACTTTATACTGTATATGTAACCATGGGGACTACAATTTGTGATGGAATAGTAATTCGATAATACCATTAAAAATGACATGGTAATTTGGTCACTAGCATGGTGATTCAGTGCTATCGCTCCAAGGTACTGTATCATCATGGGAGTAAAAAGTGCCACAACTCCTTTTTTTGCTCACCGTTGCACAAAATTCAATGTCTAATTGTAGAGAGATATTCCATTAATACAATTAAAATATCAGACCTTTTCTTTCATCAACCCCTGTTGATAAGCAGGGTTCTCCTCTTCAGTCATGAAGGTGACCTCTGCAGAACTGAGAATCCCACTGACAGACAGAGATCTCTTGTGCTCTCCCAACAAGTGCAGTTGCTGCATTTGGATGAATAAAAAGCAACATTTCCTGTAAAGACTGTCTGCAAGACAACTGTACAGGAGTGCTATTTCAATTCATCCCTGGAGCAGCCCACAGGAATTGAGCCCATATTGAGCTCACTCCTGGGCTCTGAGAGTGGTCAGGAAGATTGATTCCAGGGCTAGATCACCGCTCACTGAAGACTGAAGTGCATTCTTGTTTGAGCTCGTGTATCACATGACCTTGTGGGATTGATAAGGAAACGAACCTAGAAATATTATATAAAAATATTATGAACGCTACGAAGATAGAATATTGTCAGTGGTCCTTTAAGGGCATTCAAAATTCTGGTCATTCATAATTATTGTCTATCATAATAGAACAGCAGGCTATCATATCTTCACTATGTATAGTATAATGACCTTTGGATTATTGCAGGGACAGTATGGTGGTGATCACTGCATCTGCCAAAGTGCCTCTAACCTTTTGAGTATCACTTATAATTAGCGGGGAGAAGACATGCAAAAAATACCAGATGGTAACATTATTTGATAGTCTCCCAAAATGACGACCACGGTCCTTTAATTCTTGTGTGATAGTTTTAATTAAAATGGCTTGTCAAAACGACAATTTGCGCTAAATTGATGCTATGCATGATGCTATTAATACAATGTCACTGACATTCCTATTAATTACCCTGACTAGTTGATATCACACACATCTTCATTATCGACATAGAGATTGAGATTGCCTTAAATGTTAGAGGACTGGAGAACCCTAAGTGATGCATTCATCTAATATCCATCCAATATGAATATTTGTTCATTTTGAGGCTGGCTCATTTCATAAATGATGTACCTTACCTGTCATATTTGTGTTTTCTTGTTTTTTTCTTTTTCTGTGTCTTGTTCTGTGACCAGAGAAATGGCACAAACAATGACAAGCTTTACAGGGAAAAGTGTGTAAAAAAAAAGTCTCTGTTTGGCTAATAAACCAGCAAATATGTCTGAAGATGCAGTTTGTTCACTTCACATCACAGCGTGACGTACAATGATCAAGCAGAGCAAATTATTTGGATCTACCATTAAAATCTACACATTTAATGAATATTGCCATCAGAATGCACACTATCACGCTAACTGAACTGAAGAGAAAATGCAAAAATACCATGCCTTTATCATTTTATTTTCGTAGCCATAATGGATTTGTTATAACGTATACTGAGTCAACTGTCCATACACTGAAAAAGATGATATAGAATCTGTATAGAACCTCTGTCAAAAGAAAATTTTTTACATACTTTGTAAGCAGAGAAAAGGCATGGGTGAACATACTCCACCACTATTGATCAAGAATATTTCAAACGTTTGTTACGTTGCGGTGTGTTGTATGAGTCCCATGTTGCGGTGAGTGAACAGTTCAGTCAGGTCTGTCTGGTTCATCTGTTTTTTCCTGTGACAGGGTAGTCATCTTCATTCCCTTTGTCCTTACTTTGGAGCAGGAGGTAATATATAAAGGTCTGTGCTCACATGAGGTGTCTCCCTCACCTCTCCACTTGTCCTCCTGGACTGAATAATGTCTGAAGCTTCAGTCTTGGATTGATATGATGAGTAATATCCTGATTTCAGAGAAGCGAACATTTCATTTTTTTGTAATGTAGACATTTTATGATCTGGTCATGTATGATTCCATCCCATTGACTTCAAGGACTTATTTTCAAGTAGTGTCCTATTCACATTATAAGCTTAGGCATCCAAAAATCTCTCATGTGTATATCATGTATTCTTTCCCATATTATTCATAAGTTAAGGAGTTAATGTTTAGAGTAATTTTAGAATGTTGCACTATTTTTTCTAAATGTTGGCAAAATGTTCAAATATCTGTTGATGAGGTCAGTCAGGATGGTCTTTATTTGATGAAAATAAGTGGCTTGATATTGCATGTTAATTGTTCATAGTTTATGACTGTTTGTCCACACTGTTATCCTTTGTTTTATGGTGCTGCCAACTACAGTGAGCTCAAAGTCAGACTCAATATGATGAGGTATTAGCCTCCACCACCATTTCACTCAGACATGTCAAGGTCAGGTCACTGTGGGATTGTCTCCAGCCCCCAACGGTTGCAGCCACACATCTTCCTTCTGTAGGGGACGCACATTATTTGTGTTCACCTCATCACTGCTCAGATGGGCTGTGGAGTAATAATACCCCCTTTAACCTTCTAAATAATTACAATTGTAAGAAAACAACTGCTTTTGCTGCCACTGCCAGTGCTTTGATTTTGATTTCAGGCTAGATTTTCATTTTGCTCTGTCACAAGAGGTTGCACTTTGTTGTACTGTTTACATCATAGATATATTAGCAACAAGGGTATATATACAAACATGACCCATGTTTTATACGGCTCCATTCTGCAGTAAGACTCCAATGATGGACCTACCCACCTGCCTGATGAACTTGTACTTCAGAGCAATGAGATCTCCAGTTTTCCGCCATGGTGTTTACTCTGAGGCTGCCAAAGGAGGACGGAGAGGGGATCCATTTGTCCCAAGGTGAGACACACTCTCCAACACCCCAATGTTAAATAAACACTCCCAGACCTCTGGCCAGCTCATTCCAGCCACTGGAATACCACTGGTGTGTCTAGATGATGGAGAGCTATTGTTATCTATCGCCTCTGCACTCTGCTGAGAGGCCAATGAGAAGGCTGACCACAGAGGCGCGTTACATATAGACTCGCCCACTCACATTAAGTTATATATGTCGGTCCTAAATAAAAATAGAAACGGAGATTTACCGACACTTTCTTAGAATAACATTTGATTGAAGAGGGAAAGAGGGAGAGAGGGGAAAAAAAATTAGAGCGCAGCTCAGCGTGCGTTTCATCACCTGCAAAGCCAATGAGGGAGAGCGTAAACAGTCAACAACTGTAAAGCGTATCCCAGCTTCTGCTGCTGCTGCCATCTCTGCTGCACGCTACACTAACCAAGAATGTGTATTTCTGCAGATGATTAAATCAATACCATTTTGACAAGACTTGTTGGAACATGCCTCTTTATTTTACGCAATTCCTTCCCTTTCGTCAGGGAGCATTTATCAACCTGCCGGGATGCTGTCACCTAATGGAGATTGTTCTTTAGCCTGCACTTGATAGAAGGGAACGATTATGATGCATGTCGATAGTTTGCGGAGATATTGACACAGGAACAAAGAGCAGACCCTTGCGGCGGATAGCCTTTTCCCTCACTCTCCCTTGGTGATGTTTCAAAATTGTCTTTCCCTTTACCATACCTCTCCCATGATGATTTCCTTTGATTTAGAGGTCAATTAAGGTCTGGAGGACTCATAATGTTGCAGTTGGTGAGGGGATGCCAATGTTCCCTTGTATTTACTTTTCGATTCAAGCCAGACTTTCCTTCTTCTGTCATCTTTTAGCCTTAGCCCTTCCCCCAAACAAAAAATCTGCCACCTTAAAAAGGCCTTTACATTTCGTCTTTGGTTTGGCACACAAGGAGTTAATGATAAAACAAGTCCAGGGTGTGACATCAGGCCATGAATATAATAAGCTGGAAGGAGACAGGAATGAGAAAAGGTGGGATGCATATAAAAAGAGGGAGGAGAGTGGGAAAACAAATGATGAGCTCTACCTATAAATTCTTCATCTGCATTGGCTGATTGGAATGGCTTGACTGTGCGCTCAGCTGTGACTTAACAACTAATCCGGTTTGTAAGTTATTATTTATCTTCAGGAAAGTTTGTCAAACTTGGGCTTTGATTTTCAACCCTGATTTCCCTCTTGTGGCTCGCTCTCGCACATGCTCCCCACATAATTTATGACTGCCTCTGGTCTTGATGACAGATTATTAAAAGTAGAATTAGTTTTAGCGCAGGATTTCTCCACTGGGAATTGGGAAGGCAGTGCTCTCCACGGAAGGTCTCTTACGAGGTCTCCATTACTAATAGAAGTTTTTTTCTCTGATGGGGGGCAAGGAGACTAATGATTTGAATTTACTGTGGCAGCCATCACGTGATCTGGAAGGCATCACTCGAACAGACAAGAGGTTAACTTCCTCCCTGTGGAGAGGTTTATTGGATTGTTTAGCAGCAGAAGGATAATGTTTTTGTCATAGACTGCTGCGGCAAAACAGCGGTGTGGCAGAGAGAAGGGGAGAAGAGAAATGAAGGGAGGAAGGACACAGAGAAAAGGGGTCCAGGGATGGATAGAGGGGCGAAGAGGAGAAAGGGATGAAAGAGAGATAACAGTATGATCGGAGCACAGTGAGCAAGGCAAAAGCTAGTTATTTCTAATATAGGTGGACAGATACTATAACGCGCGGTGATAGTGTATCATTCCTCTACAGCTCTTACATGTGTGCAGGAAGAAACACGCTCCCATTCAGCTGTGTGCACAAAACAGAAGTACACACACATTCAGTCTCACTCACACACAGACAAAAAGAGAGATGTTAGTTCCTTTCACCTGATGGCCGTTTGGAGCTTGTACTCCCAGCATGCCTCGGCAGTATGGGTACCAGAGGGGAGTCACAGCGCAGCTGAGAGCCTCGGCTTAATCTTATGCATCATTAAGCACTCAGCGGCAAGCCAGCGCTGTTCATATACATCATCCACGCTTAATAAACATAATGATGACATAAGATGTAATTCTAGATGAATTTTCATTTTATAGGGAAATGGAGAATTCCTGTAGAAAGGAAAGAAAAAAGTAAATTATCTGGGAAGTACAAAATAAATTATGTTTTTTTTCCCCTCACTTAGATGAATGTAGGTGTTTGATGCATCTGAGTTGGAAATAGTGTGTTAGGCTGCATGGGGATGTGGTGTTGATGGTGCCGATGAGGCTTTTGGTTATGGCGGTGATGGTGTGGCAGGTGTGGCCGGGTGAGAGGCGGGGTTGTGGCACAGCGTGGGGAGGGGGAGTTGGAGAGAAATGGGGGTGGCTATTGTGAAACGTTTGCAATTTTTAATTCCAAATCGCAGGGCATGATGGACAGGCTGAGACACCCCAGAGTGTGGAGCTCATCCATCATAGGAAGAGGAAACCAAAGAGAGATAGAGGGGAGATGTAAAATTTTAGATGGAGTTACCTTACAGGGGGGGCGAGGAAAAATAGATTCCCTATAAAAGGGAAGGATGTGGGAGTGAAAGGGCAGTGGGTACTGTGGGAGGGCATCACAGGCCTGAGATTGCTTCATGTCTCCCTGCTGGGACTCCGGGGTATCTTGGCTTGGAAATGAGTTCCGCTTTCAGGGACTGTACCAGACATTGAATCATCCTGAGAATCATCCTGGCTGCACTTGTCTTCTTCAGATAGTAGACATAAAATGTTGGTGACCTGGCAAAGTGGTGGTGACCTGGCAATGGTAAAGTGAATAACAATGGGATATAATCAACACAGGAAACAGGAGAGCTACTCAAACACAAGGGATATAAATGCAAAACTCTCTTTGATTCTCTGCTTTAAATTGTGTCTGTAGCATTTTTCTTCTGAATCTGGATGCCTCCCTTTGTAAATCAACAATAAACTGACAAAAAAGAAATCCTTGAGGATAAGCTAAGGTCACTTTCACATTGTTTGACATGACAAATTTATCTACTAAATGAGTCTTGTCATCTCTTCCTAATTGTTTCCTTTTTGTCAGAGCAACTTTTCACAAACTGTTTGTGTCCTTATAGCAGGGAGCACCCTGAGAGTTTGTGAACTGTACATCAAACATGATATTGTCTCATTATGTCTGAGAATTAATTAGCTTCAGTGTGTTGAGGTCCTGGTTGCCTGCCTTTTTTGAGGCGTAATGCGAGTTTTAGACCTCAGCAAGTTTGGAGCCAGTGGACCATATGAGCCAGTATGCCAGTGGGTGAGCCAAGTCTCTCAATGCAGGGATCATTACCACCTCTCTTTCTCTCTGTCTTATTCTCTCCCCCTCATTTTCTCGCTACTCTTTATTTTATTTTCTGCCCTTTCTGAATATGAAGCTTCCTTTTTACATGTATTATTGAAACACTCAGTTTCTTCATCAGACAAAATACATATCCCCTTTAGTCCAATCATGTGGAAATAAAACAAAATACACAACTTATCAGATTTGAATGTTAGTATCCACAAGTTACTAATAAGGTTGAGCTTATTGTGACGTCATCTTCTTGGTCATTATAGTTACCCACAATCCCCCTCACTCTCCTTTCAAGAAAAAAAGAACAGTAATAGGCAGAGAACAGTGACAGGATTAGAGAAATGGGCTTTTAACTAACATGCAAAGTGATGAATGGATTGACCACAATGTAGACTAATGGAGCCATGGAACTAATTAGGCCGAGCAGAGCTGTGCTTAAATGTAAATGGATTGAGCTGGATGAAACGAAGGAACAGCTGAGAGAATGATGAGGTCCTTCACTTGGGGGTCAATCAATGGCCAAGCAAACACAATCTATGGGCCTCTGTGAGGTCATAGCCAAGGAGTATTTTATCTGTTTGAATTCAGGTATTGTTGCATTTATTCAATACCTCTGTATTAATGATCAGATGTCTTATATACATAGACCCTCCATGTCATTGATACATATGGCCGACTGCATGACTTTGCAGAAAAGCTGTAATAAATCTCTAATCATTCTCTTCCCTTGTGCCCAGCTCTCAGACCCTCCAGCTTGGCACCTACCACATGTTTGCTGGCGTGCCCTCTGACTTTGCGGTCCATGTAGACTGCTTCTGTTGGCCGCGCCTCAAATCTGCTGCTTTCACCTCAAGAATGGCTGCAAAGATAATTAATGCGCTCAGCTGCAACACCTAACCTGCAGTTCTGCTCCGCACATTGAGCTGTGTTTCCTGCATTCATTCAGTCTTTATGGCCATGCTGTGACCTTGTAAACATCTGTGGAGTGAAGCAAGTGACACCAGTTTACAGACTTGGCACATGCATTTCTCTGTGTGTTTGTCTTTGCCTGTTATGCTTCCTTGTGTGTCTTGTACAGCAATTATTTTGCGAAAAGAGTTTCCTAGCTAGGAGACTACATGGTGAGAAGAGCAATAACATCCACTGTGATCCCACATCCCACTACCGGTTGCTGGGCTGCAGTTCATGCCCTCTGTTTGGCTCTGTAGGCGCTGCACATCCCAGAATTAATGTGTGCAGAAATGCAAATAACCCACCCCAGTAAAAGTTGACATTGCCTCCTCTGATAAATTTTTCTGCTGAGGTAAGAGACAATTTAATGCAGAATTAGAAGTCACTCTCTGCCACCATTTACATCCTTAATTAGCTGTAATTTCTCTGCACCCATTAGAGAGAGAGAGAGAGAGCAAGAGAGAGAAAGAGGACACAATAGAAGAGGAAGAGGTTAAGATGGCTCTCCCTGGTGCCAGGCTGGTGTGTGTCTGTTTGTGTCAGAGTGTGCGTTGTGAGTTTGTGTATCAGTATGTCCTCCCCGGTTAGGTTGCCTTTGGTGATTGATACACATCTTGCTCAGTCACCAGCCATTGGCACTGGGGTGGATGTAAACACTGATTAGAGGGAGGAAATGAGGCCCTCACTTTGTCCTCTGTGTCAGGGAGCACTGCGGTGGCTGTCTCTGTTTGTCTAGTTCTTTCCACCTGAGCACGTTTCAGAGGACACCGTTAGCTACGCTTTATAGCCATTATTTAGATAGCGACACAACGGGATGCTCCTTTTGCTCTTTGACTGACATGCCCAGCCATGTGCTCAGCAATTCAACTCCCTGAATCGGACAAAGTGCCTACAAGTTTGTGAGTGCACAAAAATGATGATGTGTCAGATTGCATGAAGGAGAGCTTGAAAAGGGTTACTGTTGATTTGAAAGGAATACACAAATAACAAGCAGTAATTTTACTTTCTGTCAATTTAGTGCAGAAGGCCAAGTTTCTTAAGTGTTTTACCACTTTTAGACCACTCTATTTTGTTGTTATGCGTTGTATTTGCAAATTATTTATTTATTTTTCATATCTTATTCATGACAAATTTACTGTTGGTTATATTTGACTAAAAACCTGACATATTCTTGATATTGTTTTTCCAATATTATAAAATGCATACGAGCAGTATGGTGTGCTGTCTATTCACGCTGCTGGTTATATTTTGGGATATTTATCATATTGTTCACCTGTAATGTTACAATACATGAAATCATGAAACCGGATACTTCCCCCTTATGAAATTATGACAAACCATTCAATTTGGACAACAAATCGGCTTCAACTACTTTGGGTGGCGCCTTATCAGGAAAAGAAACACACAGAAAAGAGTGCTGTACCCGAAAACATTTTTCTTTCTTTGCCAGGAAAAATGAACTGTCAACATTTAATGATAGATATTTGCATTGTGATACAAATCGTGTCCTTGGCCCTAAACATAAGATATAGATCCATTTATAATGAATTCAGATAAAGTGTCCTTTTTGCATTCTCGCTCTAATGGATTTGTGGAGCCAGCGTCAGTGACCCTGGTGCAATCAACAAAAACCTGCGCCAGTGGATGATCAGACAGACATCTATCATTTCCTCTCACACCTCCTAAGACGTCGCTGATACTTAGGTGCAAATGTATTTTTTCAACTAAATGTATGTGTAACTTCTGCAAGCTGGCTGACTTTTTTTCATGGTTTTGTGAGAATGTGAGGAAGAAAGGGGGCAAAAAGACATTAGATTTTTTTTTCCATCATTAAGCTGTGTCTGGGAGATGATGTGCTAGCCGTATGTGGTCCAGGGGAAGTATTTATAGCCCTGCTGGAATCTTGCTGTGCTGCGTTGATAGCAGAGATAATGGGAGAGAATGGGACGCAGCGAACTGTTCTAATGACACCAACAAGACAAGAGAACAGCGAGGATAAATAAATGTTAGCCATTTTCTCTCGCACATCATTTGCATTTTTTCTTGTTAAGGTCACTTATAGACTCAGACAATAACAATGAGGGGGAAAAAAGCTCTTGCCGAATATACAATCAGAAATAACAAAAAACAGAACTACTTAGTATGCAAGTAATTGATTTTATTTCCTAATAACGTGACATTCAGTTAAAGATAGTGCCGGTTTTTAATTTTTAGACGCTTTAATTCCCATGTAGCTGCTTGAGTGGGTTTCCTTGTGAAATAGGGGGAATACAAACAAGATTTCACTTCATTACACAGGAACAAACTGTACAGAAATTGCACTTACTTATGGAAATGACTGTTAAACATGCACAGCATTATGTGCTCTGCCTGTGCCGAAAATGTTGGAAACATTAAACCATGAGCGTATGAGTACAGACAGTGAGCCAGTAAGGAGGAACAATTACCAAGGACTGAGTTTGAGGAGCACTGTTCCCGGGGATGATCAAAAGGGACAACTGATTAAAGAAATACATTGACCTTAAAATGGGCCTAATTTAATCAGCCACTGTTTCTGACAGAGGAAACACACTCTTAATGATACACTGACTTTCCTTATTTTCAGAGGCTCACTGTACCACCTAACTCAAATAGTATTCAAACTGCTGACAGATCTAGCCGAGTGCCTAGGCTCGTGTGTGGAACATAACAGAATTTAGTTTCATTTCACACTTCCATCTGACGACAACAGTAGTCGCAGTAACTTTGTGAGAGAGTGGGTCATTAGTGTAACCTCTGGGCCCCGTTTTGCTGCCGGAAGGTAATGAGAGACAAACAGCATGGTCAGCAGTAGGCATAAGTGCTGGGGTTTATGGGCAGTGTGTTGTGTCCCAGGTTAACACTGATGCCACCATTTAGAGCTCTGTGTTTTAGCACCCACCTGCTAATTGAGATGACAAAAGCCATAACAATGACATTGTTGGCCAAACGACCCTCTCTAGACCTGCGTCTGGCTCCAGCCAAGGACGTCCAGCAGGCTGTAAGTGCAACCTTGGAATTTAAGATGGTCCCCGAGACCTTCTGTGTATCTCACAAACAATTAGCACAACTCAGGTGGGCCAAAACACATTCTCAGACTCTTTTTAAGTGCCAGAACTGCAGCACTTGTTTTGTTTGTTTTACTTAAAGTCACATAAACCACATCCTCCACTGACAACAATAGCACATAAACGGCTCGGGAAAAGCAACTGGAATGGATATTGTGTTGTTATTACAAAAATCAAGTTAGATTACCTTATTTGTCATTTATGCTTCTCATTACACACTGAGGCATCCTTGTAAATAGGCTGCTGTTGTAATATGAAACAACATCAATTGACACCCCATAAAACATATATAACGTGTTAACAAGAGATATAAACAAGGCCAGCTGTTGAATTATCTTTGACTATCCTAAAACTGTGTTTGTGATCAATTAAGGCTCAGTCTCACAATTTCACATTGAAAACAAGATGTCTTCTGTTACCAATCTAATAATAGTAATGCATATGGCGAGTGTTTTGATTAACATAATGGAAAAATAGCCCACATAATTTATCTTCTAAGTCCGAGGGAGAGAGAGCCAGATTGGAGCCTGAGGACTCAATCCACCTCAACATATGCTGCCATTGTAAGTCTCTGAATGTGGAGTATCTCGAGCCTCGTTCCCATGATATTTATTGAAAAACATTTGACTTTATGAGCTGCATACTTAATGAATGCCTATCGATGCTGCGGCTTAGCAGATGAGGCTATAATTCTACATATAAGTATTGCAATCACACGTGGGTCTGTAATGTTGTTTGTAATTGTGATCTATTCTAATTCCTGTTTGTCAGTCCTGGACTGAGCCTGGGTAAAAGACTGGCGTGCACCACCAGTTACAACGTTAATTTGCAAGCTATTTTAAAGAGATATACTAGCAGTATAGTAATTTATTTCCTCTTGAGGTTAAAATTTTCTTTTTCTGTCCTAAGCAGAAATTTAGCTGGTCAATTTAATAAATCGGCTTTTTCTATTCTGATTGTGATTGAGATTTAGCTTCTAATATCAGTCAGATGTGTCAATCCAGCTGTCATGTGGCAACAGAAACTGCCTCTGCTGGATAGGAATGCATTTTTTTTTTTATCAACCTCTTATATAATGTATATACAGCTCCAGCCTGATGCGAGCTATGCCTGAACAAAAATACCTGCATGGATGAAATCCCTGTTTGCTACACCTCACTGTAAGGGAGATGTTGATGTCTGGTCAAGCTCCAGTTTTCTACCCTGCAAAAGACAAACATAATTCAAATGCATTGCCTGGCTTATCTTATCTTGTAAGATGAAAAACAATACCTCGGAAGTAAATCTCATTCATATATTTGTCTGAAATCAAATCTGCAGTTGCTACTTAACGCTAGTCCATTGGTTTTGTCTGAGTGATTCACCTATTGGAGGAAAGTTAGATGTATTCCACTGATTGTCTAGCTGCAAGGAAAAATCCATCTCGGAGCATCCTGCGGCTGCTGGGCCTTTTATTGACATATCAGATGGGACATTGGAGGAGAAATTGGCCTCATTTGTTTCTCATGTCACCTTAATGGCAGATCTCTTTCAAGGGGCAAAGAATTGACAGGCCCCCGGTCTCAGTGAGCAAACAGCCAAACCTAGTTTATTGGTTTCCTCTTGCAAACACTCTGCCTAATGTGGCTGGCTAGATCAGTCTCCAAAGTTGAAAAGATCCCCCAGAAAATATTAATCAAGTACTCTGACTGATTGTCTTTGCATGATAAATTATCTGGAAAGGGACAGTGTTGCTATAGCCCAGGGACATTTATCACACACACAGGCTGAGTTGGAATTCCTGGAGAGAAACGACTGTGCTGACAGAGTGGAAGGGTCAATTAGACACTTTCAGTGGGGATGTACTGTATATAGCATCTCAGAAACAGTGATAAGATGTTTGAGACTACATTCTGTTTGAGCTAGCATTAAATTACTTGATTTTTTGCAGATTTCATGTTGCCCAGCAAGCTACAGGTATATCTTCTACAGTCGTTATCCACCGACAATCATCGCTGTCAATACTTTTACCAATCATTTCCCTCTTCAGCAGCGTTCGCGTCTTGTTTCACGGCTTGATTGAAGTTTCTGTGCGTCACTTGGAAGTGAACAGGTGTCAACCTAGCACAGGCACCTCGCAGATGGCAGCATAATTAGCATTGATTCTGGCAGGCTTTCACAGGCCAGGGTCTAGATGGCCGTGACGACCAACTAACCTCCCCACCTCTTGATGGGCTACCTCTGGGACAGATCGAAGCTCATTTTACTCCTAGAGTGGTGCACACTAAAGGACTTGGTAACACACACCATCTGAGGCACACAAATCCTGCTGAATAGCTTCCGAGAGAAACAACTGACAGTGTAAAAATGCTCTTTAGTTGAGTAAAATAATCCATGATTAGTTCTTTAGCTTATCTAAAATGATAATGACTTCTATTGAAACTATTTATTTTTTATTTATTATTATTTATGGTTGCAGCTGATGATTATTTTCATTATCAAATACTCAGTTGATTGAATGAGCAGTAAAATGTCAGAAAAATGTGAACAATTTCCATGGCAATTCTCCAAAGTCCAAGTTCACCAATTCAAATTGCTAGTTTTTTCCACTCAAAAGTCCAAAACACATTATATTCAATATATTCAGTTTTTTTATCAAAGTTAACTAAGATAAATAGAAAATATTCACATATGAGAAGCTGGAACCAGATAATTTGTGCATTAAAATTACTTAAATGATTAGTTAATTATCATAAATGTTGCTGAATTTTCCTGTTGATCAACTAATTGATTAATCATCTTATCATTTCTGCTCTATTGTTGATCTTAGTCTAGATCAATTTAATGATTTATAATATAGATTAATATTATCTATATTGATCTATGTGTCTGTGCTGTTATTAGATCAACATTCATACATATTTCATAAACTATTTTTCCATTATTTTGCAGATTCAATGAGACTGAATATAAGCAGCCCTCTAAACAGATAATAATAGTTATATAATAAATTAAAGCAATTCAGTAACTAGCTATTAATATTCTATTATGCAATGCTGATTTCCAATTGACAGGAGGGTAAATATCAAAAATGTGGCAGCATTCTTCAAAAGTGGACACCAGGATTTTTCTGTAAGTGTGTCAAAATTCATGCCTCAGTACGCCTCCTCTCGCTTATTTGTATATTGCAGATTGTATGCTGGAAAAGGCCAGCCTCCGCACTTTGAAATAGGTCTCATCTAATCTTATTTCACCATGTCAAATGGCAGCATGACATGCTGTTTTACTCCGTAACATTTGGTTGTAGTGAACCAGCTGACTGCATCCGAAGCGAGGAGTCCCCTTGTTATTATGAACCACTTGTAACGGTGTGTCTGTGGGGTTGTTGTCAGAGTCGGTGGGTCATGCAGATATGTTGGTCACTAATACAAAATACAGAAAATTTGTTTTCATTCTTGTATTTCACTGTGTTCAATCCATTACAGAAACATAATCTGAATCGCTAGACAAATATGTACAAAGACCTTTTAATAACATCCAGTGTAGCTTGAATATGGAATCATAGCAATCTAAATGTCTTTATTATAGCAACCAAACGCCGAACACAAAACACAAAACGAACATCAGTGACTCATTATAGCTTGTAGCAATAATATAATTGATGATCTCCAGTGCATTTATCTGCTTTCACCTCAGTCTTTTTCCCCAAATACTGTCAGCAGTCAGTCCTTAACAATGAGAACCACCCATGCTGTATACTGCTCTGGTCAGGTGTCGGGATTCATTAAATTTGGCTGAGATTTGCATAATGCAAGAGGCATCAAATTAAATTTGCATAATTCCTTTGATTACACTTGTTATTAAATGTGAGTGACATTGATTTACAAAATGGCCTGATAGAAGGTTAATGGCTGATGTCACCTTCTTGCGCCTCTGTCTTTTCTCAATTATCACGAAGCTTTGTTCAGTGTGTCATTTATGTTTCCATATCCTTAAGTAACATGGCCTTCTACTGTATGCATCTCTGCCTTCACCTCTATACATTACACTGCCTCTGTGCTTGAACTACCCTCTTGTACCACGTTTCTGTAATTATGTAAGGCAGAAAGTAATTTAAATAGGATGAACAGCCATAACATTGGTGTGCCCTGGCCCATTTAAGCACATTTACGTGGGCCATAATTGACAGACGGCTAAGTGTCATTTGTCAAGGAAGGAAGAATTGACAGGGCTAAGAAACAGAGTGAAGTAACGGTCAATCAGACCTACTTTACAGTCAAAGGGGAAAAAAGCAGACATCGCCAGTGTTTCATTTTCTTCTGGGTGGAAGCGTAAGATCATAATACCTATTTTCATAATAATAACAGCCTGTAGGCTACAAAATAAGAAGAAGGCCATACTCTGTGTATCTGTGCATTGCCTGTCAGAGACAGAGGGGTTTCAATCTCTTTTTCATTTCATCCTGATAGCTCTGCCTTTTATTACCGAGGGACAGAAACGTTTCCTGAGGTAAAAAGGAGTGCACGTTCCCAAGATAAAGTTAGAGGTTTACAGCTATTTCCAGCCATAATGTATTATTCCGTTAAAGCAATGATCAGGTAGTGTTGGATGAATGGGAGATGTTCAGCACCATTACTGCCTGGCACATCAGTGAGGCATTATTACATTATCGCTGCTCTTTAGTAGGAGATTGGGTGTGTGACCGGGTTCTGAATACACTCATCCCGCTCTCCACGGCGTAAATTGCAGATTGGCTCATTGACTTCAATGATAAAATGTAAAAATTGCCAGTAAAGAGAACATAGACTCAGGTTACTCCTTAGCTGTTTGTCAACGGCAGATGTGACTCAGTTGGTGCAGAGCATGTTAAAGAGTTCCATCTCCCAGAAGTCAATGTCATTTATGCCTGAAACTGCTAAAGCAATAGCTCATCTTGTCTCTAGTGTGTCATACTACACTGCCTTTGTCTTAGATTAAAATTTCCTCTGGTGGTGGGCTAAAATCCTAAAATGTCACTTATATTATAGAGCAAAGATTTACTAACCAGAATATGTTGAAAGGAAAAAGAAAGACAGACTCAAATTTACATCATGCAATATTTAAAATAAGATACGCTAAAGAGCTGTTCCTGTTAAGATCAGAAGAAAGGTGCGATCTCCTCAAATACAATACATGTCAACTAACATCTTTAGGATATGTTTGATAATTGGCAGCTAATTAATTAAATAATGCATCAACCATCCATCCCACAGACCATGTGTTCAGCATGTGCTTCAGTGCCACATCAAAGAAAAACCTGAAACCATTATTATTCTGCTTATTAGACCTGGGCAGGTTATTGTGGAAATGGATACCGCTAATGTTATTTCGCATGACACTCCAGAAAAGCATTAATCCATGATAATTACCTTGGAAGGAAGCAAATAAAGACAAACTAATGGTGAGGTTGATCATCAATTTCAAACATTCGACTCAGATGCCCTACATTTTTATGCAGGAAGTGTCTAGTTGCTGTGCCTCTGCTTGGAATGCCTTTTTAAGTGTATATTATCCTGTCCTTGACTGGGGAAGTGCTAGGAGAAATCATTAAAGCAAATTAGACTATTAACATTCTAAAGAGCATTTATCTTGTGGATCAATAGGCTCTCATCTTCTTTAGAGGACCCTTTGGTGTCCTAAATCCATTATGAGCCAGATTATGAGGATAGTCAATTCATTACATGCAGATAGGCCAATAATTATTGACACCACAGGTACCAATAATAATTTCACGCACATATCTTTGCAATGTTTAAATATTAAAAAAAAAAACAAAAGACAAGTACATGTACTCTTTTAAATAAATGGTAATGACTAAGCGTCTTCAGCTGAATTCATTAAAGTTTTCAGACAATCTCAGGAGAATTCAGCCGATCACTGAAGAGGATATTTAAAGCATCCCCTCAGAAAAAAAGGACTCTCTTGGCATTGATGCACTTGTCGTAGATCAAGCAACACTTCACCATATGATTTTTCTTGCTTTGCTGACTGTGTGTGAAGATGCCATACACCAGGAATGGATTGGATCGGCAGTCTACCATCACAAGATCTGCGATGCTCCAATCAACACACAAGATGTTCAGACATTTACAGTTGCATCATTTTGTAGCAGCCTGCATGTGACGTCACGGCCGCCTCGTTTACGCTTGTGACATGTGTGTCTCTTGGATTTGTCAACAAGAAAAATTGACACATGCATGTGTTTTATTACTCAGATTGTTATTTTATGTATCTATTGTATGTCAAATATGCATTTAAAGAAGTAGAAAGAAAAGGGGATTAATCAGACGTCATGTGGCCCACGAGTCAACGTACACAAATCAACAGATCAGCCACCTTTGACATGATGTTGATTTGATGAACATGATGTGGTACCATTATCTCTCCCTGAGCCTTCGTCAGTATGTTGACCAAGAAGGGTATTGTTCAAAACCCATAAATCTCACCCCCTTATGTCGTACCAATAATAGCCCTAAATGGGTATAAAATGACTTTCCCTTTTTCATCAGTTGTTATGCAAAAAACTGTAACCCTAAAGTGACCGCTGCCACGCATAATATGCTACACCGTTTGTTGTGCACTGAAAAGGCGAGGAGATCCTTCTGTTCCCCATATGGCCCCATTGTCTTGGTAATGCCGTACAATGCTCCCCCTCCAGAGCATGCTCCTGGCCCTGCTGGTGGAGAATAAACTGTTGGTTTCACAGAGGCGAGCAGGAGGCCCATGGACACAGAAGAGTGTAAGATGGGGGGCTAGCATGCGCGTGGCCGGTCGATTCCACACCACGGCCTGCGATAAGCCAGTTGAAGAAATGGAAAGCGCTCTCTGAGCAGTGTTAGAGGAATTCTGCACCACAGCAGGATGTGTTTAAAAAGTTTGTCAGTATTTACTCGGATTAGTAACAGGGAAAGTGCACAAGGTGCAATGTGTTCAATTCCAAGTTAACAGGCTATCGGATTATATTGGTGACCCCTTCCATTGTCACTTGTTTTTGAAGTACGATTTGATGACTCACTCCCAGTCACACAAATTTCAGAACCAATTTTGAAATTCAATGTCAATCAGTTAAGGCATCCATGAATTTTGCATGGATAACGATAGAAAGAAAAACGGAGCAACATGTCAACTCTCCATCTATTTAGATTAATTTAAAACATCATTTTTGATTTGTGCTTTCAGACACACTCCATCAACAAATAATTACAGCAACCTCCATCAACAAATAATTGTAAATATTAAAATTTATTGATTCATTAGCTATTGGCACAGCAGTAGAGCATTACTATAGCTGCATGCTTTGTGTGGGCTGTGTGAATATTCCCTCCATAGCTTCCATTGTCTGGCCCCTGGTAGCACTGAAGCTAAACTAATCAGTCAAGGAGTTGCTGAGTAGACAACAACCACACTCGTGCTAAAAAACAGACCATTAAACACTAACTGGCCTTACCAGAGTACTGTCACATTTTAGCTGCTTTTTCAACATGCACTTGGCAGTGTACATGTAGAGCTGCACCTATCGATTATTTTTTATTATTGATTCATCCATATTTTCCTCAATTTAACCATTTAATTAAGAAAATTCTGAAAAAGGTCCAGATTATTGTCTTTAAATGTCTATTTTTTTATCCAATCAAAGTCCAGTCTTATTGTATAAGACCAAGAATGCATTCACATTTGGAGCCAAAACTGAAGCTGTAGACAATAAATGCATTTCTGCTTATAAAATGATTTTAAGGATTAATCAATTATCAAAATATTTGCAGATCCATTTTCTTTAGTTTAACTAATAATTCAGCTCTTTATGTTTTCAAGTGAAAACATATATGCACCATGGAAAGCTTATGATATCTTGTCTTTGTTTTTTTAACCCACAAGCCTACTCTTGTATTTGGTCTTTTGTTTTTCTTTTTTTCCGACATTCCTCCTTTGTCTCTTAATAAACAGTTGGCCAGGACATTAATAAGAGCACAGTGGAGACTTGGACCAAGGAGTCTGTGTGGATGGAGCTCCAGGCTTTGGGAATGTAAGGGTCACCTGGTCAATGAATATGAAGGCCCCTCTTATTATAACTTTGTCAATGACAAATAACAAACTGTTGGTATATGAAATGCTCCGTTGTATCATTTTGTGGAGGACAAGGGACATTTTAAGCTTGGCTGCCTGTACACTAGCCTGTGAGCTGGCCCTGGAAAAGCTGTTTGTTTGACCCTAAGGAGTGAGAATTGACAAAGCAAGCCGGGAGCATTTGTTTCATCTGTTAAGCCATAGATTGAAAATGATTTCCCAATGCCCCATTTTAGATCCCCGTGAAGGGGGTCATCAATTATTTCCTGATACGTGACACAATATTGTACCTATTTTACCGACCAGTGCTTTCTGGTTGGTCAGATAGCATCTCTTTTATCAGCCCATTATTGATGGTGAATGGAAGCACAGTAAACAGACCTGTGGGTTTATTTCTACTTTCTCTCTGCCAGGGTGCTGCAGCTCTTCAGGATGAGGTGTGAAGTCAGTAACACAGAGGATGACAAAGATAGCACAAAATCACAATAGCAATACAGTAGTCTTGTATAAATGTAACAATTTATTTGTTCTATTGCACAAATACATTTAGAGCTGATTAGTTGATTAGGCATTGGACAAAAAAATAATTGGCAGCTATTTGGATAATCGTTGGATAATCGACAAATTGTTTCAGTCATTTTTCAAGCAACAAATTAACTGGGTGCTGGCTGTTTGCTTTGTCATATATGACAGTTAACTGAATATCTTTGGGTATATCTTTTGGGTCTGTTGGTCGGACAAAAGAAGAGATCTGAAGACTCCAACTTGGACTCTGGGAAATTACGCTTCATTACTTTCGGACATTTTATAGACAAAACGATGAATCAAGAGAAACAAATTAGCAGATGAATTGATTGTCATTGTGATTAATTTGTTTAATGAAAATAATTGTTAGTTGTAGCCCTAAATACTTTATCCTAAAATATCTTTGATTTTTGTGAGAAAAATGCCTCCAAATGCAGTAATAACCCACACTAATACCTGTTTATTCAACCCATTCCATTTCATACCCATATACACATACATCACACAAAAGAAGAAAAAATACAACTAGAACAATTGCAAGACATTCATATACAATAAAACTCTTTTAGGCAATACTGTTTAATCTTCATTTTGCTGGTAGAAGTGTGAGTCTGCTGAAAGCACACTGTTTTTTGAGCAAATGGAGTTCTAAATTGCTTTTTTTAAGTACCATGCGCCAGGGTAATGTCTAGAGGTACCGACACAGCATTCCGGTGGCAATGATTTATGGTGTGGGGCAGCCACAAATTGACTTGTATGCAAGAAATGTAAATGGAAGTGGGACATTTGATGGAGAAGCTCATTTCCAGCCTTAAATGTTTTAAATTAACCACACAAACTCACAAGGCAAAATGTTAATGGGCATTTTTCACTTTTTTCCCCCCTTCATTCTTTTCTCCCCCTTAACTTAATCTACATTACCAGTCAATTTATTATACAAACAGTAATGTTGCTCTAGATTTGCAGGGATCAATGGATTTGACAAAGGGGATTCATTTCAGGAAATAAACATTTGAAATTAGCCAGGGAACGAGGTAAATATCTGAAATGATATATGTTTAGTGCAGGACAGTGTAAATGACATAAAGGTGCAACCAGAACAAAGGAAGCCAGAAAAAGACCAATAAAGAGAGCAGTGCAAATTCACTCATTCCTCAACCAGGTTGTTTAGCACACATTAGACTGCAATACTGAAAAACTACTATATCAGTTTGTGTCTCTGTTTTAGTCACACTGTAACTAGGGTTCACACACAGTACAAAGGAACATTTGATACAGAGCCGCCTTGTGAAAAATATGAAATCTGTATTTAATTTTTCATTAGAAATGAGAATCAAAACTTTCTAACTTTTTTAGCATCATTTATTCATTGTACATGAGACTATCTGGATAACAGAATGGACGAGTGAAACATGGAATCAGTGGTGCCCTCAGGCTGAAGAAGAAGTGGCCTAGAGGGAGAAATTGTTTTCTAATAACAAGAACTTCTGGTCCCCCGAGGGACAATTACAACGTTAGCTCCCTTGTCAGAGTAAAAGCCGCTTTCAAGCTGCTCCTTTCATAATGCTATCATGTTTGCCCCTGAGATATGCCCATGGTCTTCATGTCTCTGTCTCTTTATTTCTCTCTATCAGTATTGATTGAGGGGCCATTTATATTCACAGTAGGGGGTCTTAATTATGTGTGTGAGTGAGGCCAGCCAAATAGGGCTAAGTGGTAACAGGGGGCCAATGCCTCTGCCACAGGGCTCTTTACCTATTTAACATTCAGTGCCTCACTCCATGATCATTGGCAGTACACTTATAAAATCAACGTTGCTCAGTGGAATAGTAACAGTTTTTGAAGTGGCTTCAGTTAAGCATGTAAGTACGATAAAAAGTGGGATCTTGTTTGGTACAATTGGAAAACAATATATATGTTATCTCACAGGGATTGCTATATGACACCATTTATGAGCAGTTATAAAAAAACCTGTATTCTTGCTTGTAATTAACAATCATGCTATATTCTGTTTGTTATTTTTAATACATTTCTGCATGAAAACCTCTTGTGGTTTATTTAAACACTTTAAATAAACGTCCTATTCAAGAGAAAATACTTATTGCTTCCATGTTTTTCAAGTGTGGTCTTCATAATGTGCCTGTGCTGGATTATCAACTGCTAAGTGAAAATATTACAAAACTCATATCCATTTGCTCTTTTTGCGATATGGCAGACCCCACGAGAATAGCAGCGTTGAGACTTTGCCTCCTCTTTAATTTTAAATCCCCTTATGCAGTTTGGCAAACGGAGACCATCCAGCCAGTAAATGTTCTGGGTGAGTGTTAAGTCTCTACATTTCAGTCAATCGTGGA
The DNA here is from genome assembly GCA_011952105.1 of Coreoperca whiteheadi. NCBI lineage: Eukaryota > Metazoa > Chordata > Actinopteri > Centrarchiformes > Sinipercidae > Coreoperca > Coreoperca whiteheadi. The sequence continues at coordinate 16,407,587 of CM022492.1, forward strand.
AATGAGCTCAAGCACAGCTCCCAGTGTTGTGGTAGCTTCAATCTGCCGATTACACATAAAAAAATAAGCCCTTCATTTTACCTTTTCAAGCTTCTCGCAGTACAAATTCTTCCTTAAATGACAACTGGCAGGAAGAACAGCTGAATACGTCTTATTACTCTGTGTGTGGATGGCATTTACTTGTTCAGTTCATTCCCTGGACTCTTAAATATGTGGTAAGAGCTCTTATTGAGAAACATATTTCACTTGTAGTCGCTGTTTGAAATAACCAGACTCCTTTTTGACATCTGACCTCATAGACTGGGAACGTTTGGGTTCAAGGCCTCTTTCTGTGTGGCAATGCTCAGTGGTGTGGCCACCATGGTTGAGGCGGTTTAAGATTCACGTGGTGCCTGGCTCATAGGCCTCTGTATCTGCAGTCGCTGACAGGAGGACATTGTGTTCCTCTTTTTTTCGCTTTAACCAGTCAGCCATGGCTTACATGGTTTGTTGTGGCCCCAAGATCAGAAGGAGGAAGCTGAATAATGTCTTCCTATTCTTTAAGGGGAGGGCCACGGTTGGTTGATTATAGAATAGCTTTGACAGACCAGAGGGAACTATGGCTTTTGTCCAATTCCCCACACAAGAAAGGTAAGTTCAGAAAAAGCTTGGGTTGGCTTTTTTAAGCAGATGCTGGCTGGCCTATTCCTCATCATGCCATCATAAACTTAAAATGCCTTCAGGGACTCCCACCTATACAGGCTGTCAACGGACAAGCAGCACCGCTCAGACTGGTAAAATAAGGCACTTTAATCAAAGGCCAGCATGAGGTGAATGAATGAATTTAGAGTTCAGCAGAAATCTTAATTATTTTTTGCATTAAATGTTACTAGAGAGGCGGATAAAAGTTGAATCCATTTTCAATTGTAACTATACTTAATTAATGTTTTCTACTTCTTTAATTTGTGGTTTTTAAATCATTGAGTAAATTCTATTCCTGTGCACATGTGCAGCACGTGTCACCGCACACAAAGACCCACAATCCAGACAGTCTGTGAGAATTAGCATTTCATTCAATGTAACAAGGCCCAATATGTTTCCAGAAGTGCTGCCATACTGAAACAAGTCCTCTTACAACATGGAGCCTGAGGGCACGGGGCTGACTCCTGGGACCCTGGCAGCCTCCACGGCCTATTTGTTCAGCAGAATCTGTTATTCTGTCACAGCAGGCCTGTCACAAGTGAAATCATTTAAATGTCCAATCCTGTATTTAAGCAGACTGTCTCAACACGAGCAGATGAGCGGCACTCAGAATTTATAGCCAGACATATCAAAGGATAAGCAGAGCAGTGTGCAACCTGGTGAAGCAGTGGTCCTGTGGGAGCTGATTTAGTGGCTTTCTCCCTTATGCAAAACAGCCTCTCATAATGAATGCCCTGGGTATTCCTCATTGTAAATTCAAATTCAGCACTTTAACTTTACAGTAAATGTGATGAAGGGTTCTTAATACCATTCATTATCACTAACTGAATAAATCCTTTTATAAAGTTGCTCCTACTTTTAATCCATTGCAGTTATTTTTATTCCTTGTTTTCATCAATAATTTAATGTCCAACACTAACAAAATCAAGATCAGAAATTCAAACTGCTCTGTTTGCTACATACAAATCGTTCTTTGTAATATTCCAAGTTGCTTGTAATACTTCAAGTGGGACATAGTGGGCAAAAGGGTTCAGACCACCAAAAGCAGTTTGATGTTGGTGTGTAATGGACCTGTCAACTCTGATGGATTTCCAAATCTGCCGTATTGTTTGTCCCACTACAGACAATAGAAAGCTAAGGAGACAGCCATGCAGGTCTGTCTGTGTGGGCAGCACAACTTGATCAATAGTAAATGTTTATCTGCAATCAGACCAAAATATATAATTGCATGAAGCAGATAGGGGAAATACAATGCAGACTGCTCTTAGGGTGATTTCTCATAAACATAAAAGCTGTTTGGAGGATTATAATCAATGCTGCAACACAACCCACCACGTTGATGATAGACTATCATTACAGATTGTTTTCTGTGAGTAATGGGACTAGAGCAAAAACAGATAATGTGATTCAATAATATATTTACGGAATTTGTGAAGAGAAAGAAATGGGAAAATCTCTGAGTAACCCAGAGGCTAAGGCCTTAATTAGAACTTGCCAGAATAGGGAGGATGTCACAAGATCACAACAGAGACTCCAGTGAGTCAGAGCTGGTCATTGTCTATTTACTGTATGTGTAGTTGTGTCATATTTAAAACAGAAGTGGTTCTCAGCCCTCTAATGTTTGGTGTAGACTCACATTAAGATCGATGATTTGTTTATTAGATTTCCAATCAAAATATAATGGCTTTGAAGCATTAGCTGCTGTAGGGTAGATGTGGCTGATTGTGTCTGCTGAAGAGCACCCTCCACCCCACACACACACCCGTTCTTAGCTCTTCCTCTGAGTGTAAACAGACCAGAAAGAGAATTAAAAGAGATTGTATCGCTGTGTGCCATGCCACTGTGCAATTCCCGAGAGATAAACATTAAGCAAAAGGCAGAATGGCTGAGTTTTTTTTTCTTACAGTCATAAAAGACCCCACCCTCTGAGATTGTTATTAGCCAGGATCCCGGGGAATGTCATATTAACAATGAATGTCTGGTAGTGAGGGAGATTGTCCTAAGTATGAGCCCGGCAGGGAGCTCTCTTTAAGTCTAATTCACATTGGAATCAGATCGCCCTGCTAAGATCTCATCAGCGTTATTACTCCTGCGCCCAGCCACCTCCTTCCCCATTGTCCATGTGTGTCCTATCGGGGCAGGCCACTACCATCACATTCTGTCATTACCACTCCCTTTCTTAATTTTTATGGCCTAAACTAATGTTGATCAGTTTGATGGTGGTGGGGTAGTGGGTGGCATAAATAACCCTTTTTCTACTTTTGTCTTTTGTTTCTCTTTTTTTGTCAATCTTTTGCAGACAGATAACAACTGATTCAAACAATTGGCCTCCTTATTTTTAAAATGTTCACAGTTGTTGTTGATAACAGCTGGTGAGCAGGACTACAGGAGTTTGTTTGGAATAAATACCCACCATGGCAGGCAAATAAAAGAGTCCCACTTATGGAGAATTAAACTTCATGACCGGAAAACCTACTGAAGAAGACTTTACAGTACTGGACAGCCATGGCGCACTTATATAAAAACTAAGCTAAGCACTGAAAATATATAAAACATATACAGTACTTCAGTTAAGGGTGCACAATTCTCTTAGGTATGTTCAGCATTTCTAGAAACTGTCCTCTTAGTTTCACACCTCTCTGTATAATGCAATACAGTTCAACATTATAACCTTCAGGCAGGTAGGATTTATTGCAGGACTGTTGTATTGGACTTCATTAGTTTTAGTTATATGTACCCAATATACTGGCAACTGAGTCTATATAGATTTGTTTTAAATCAACAGCTGGATCATGGTCTGCTCAAAATACACATAGTGACAATCGTGCTGACGGACCGATGGTGCCCATGATATTGTGAATAGGTGGATACCTAAATCGTGTCGGGGAATATTAGGGCTTTCCACAAGAAATGAGTTTTTAAAATCTCGTGTCATGTCATGTTGCTGTAGCGCCACCTATAGGCACAATGTCATCAAGTTTGACATGATTGCTCAGAGCTGGAAGTGGAGCTAATTTCTGAAACTACTAATCAAATAATAATAATTGATAAATTGTTTATTTTTGAATTTTGGACAATTTGTCGGACAAAACAAAACATTTGAGAACTCCGGGTAAATATTCTGGGTATTTGTCACTGTTTTCTGACATTTAATAGACAAAATGATCAGTCCATTAATTGAGAAAACAACAGTATAATCATAAGTAGCAGCCCTTTTGCTAATAAAATGTAATAAAAGTAAAAAAGGAATCGTGCAGAATGTCACTATAATACAAAATGACTCTGTAAGGTTCCATGGTGGTTTTAAAAATGTGTTGTTCAACTGAGGGTTTTTATTCATTCATATTGTCACATATTTAGTGCACTGTAGCATAGTAAGGCAGTAATGACATGCAAACTAGAACTTAACACTGAAATAAGTTGTTCATACACATTAAATGTGCTTGCTAAATAAAAGGAAAATCTTACTAAAAATGTCATTTGAATCCAATTAATAGTTAACAGCAACTTCTTGCAAAGCAGATGTATTTTGCAATGGAGACCCTGTGGGGAGACTTCACTGTAGAAACCAAGAAGACTCTGGTTGGGTGTGATGTGTTTGGTATTGGCTGAGAGACTGAGGGGGTCGAAGACTTCACTTGTTTTACTCAGATGAATTGGACAGGCTACTAGAAGCGCCAAGGCTTCAGCATCTTGATAGCAAACTTGATAGAGCAATGGGCCGTGGTGGCACTGAACATAGGCTTACATCGATAAAATGCAGCGTACTGTGTATACAGTATATATCCAACGAGATGTGTATTCAGTTGAAACCATTAAAATGCTGAGAGAACCCTATAGCATAAATGAAATTGTTGTACATACTCACTGGGCCCTGACCGACAAAATGGAGTGCAAATGTTAAGTACTGCTAGATGTAAAGTACAAACACATTATGGGCAGGTATTAGCTTATAAAACACTGCAAAGCAGAGAAGAATGTGAACAGTCCTTGCACTGCTGTAGCTCACCCCCAAAAAATATCAAGGCTTTGTGTTGTTTATTTATTTGTATTATTCTGAAAAAGTTGAAAAATTGGATATCATGTCATGACAAATAAGTAAGGCAGTCATGTTTTAGTTTCTCCTTTTTTCTATTTTCATATACAAATATTTTGGAACCCTAAGGACTTCATTTGTTCTACATTTTCGGAATTCACGAATAAGTATGATGCAAATACATTTTAGGTACTCTACAGACTAACTTTATAAGAAACAGCTTATAAGTGTGCCCATTAACTGAAAAAAAATACAATCATTATATATTAAAGCAGATCTTAATTTTCACAGTTGTTGCTGGAGACTTTTTTATTTCTGAGGCTTGAACAAATGTAATCTTATTTTGATCATGGCTTATCAAATTTGTGCTTTCACTTGAAAGCATATGTCTGTGCTTTACAGTGTGACGGTCAGGCATATATGATAACTCTAAGTAACATGTAAGTTATGTTTTTTGCTTTACCAAGTGAGATTATGGTCTGTTTGACAACCGTGTTTGACAACCTTGGTGGCATTAAAACTGAGCCACATGATGTCCTTCAAAAACATACTTCAAACTTTGCCACACTCTTAAGTCTTTAGTCTTGAAGGGGGAATGCTCACTGATTTGTTACCACTCAGCAGTACTTTTCTTCTTAATGAATTTTTAATATCCTTAATGACAGCAGAAGAATGATGTCATTAGGAGTGGATGTTTGGAAAACGCTGACTTGAACTCTTTTGGACGACCATTTTTATGATTTAATATAGATTAACGCCCTATAGTAATGAGCAGTTTGGCTATGAGGGGGGCAACCATTTAAAGTAAGACGACACCATTCATTTGCCTGTACACTTTGAAAACTTTAGAGTTTTTATGATCTGTCACTCATTCACGGAAGTTTTTTAGTTGAGTGACAGCGCAGTTGGTTAGACATCAATCTCATGTAAGAGTTTACAACAGATAACAGGTTATGGTATAACACTGATTCAACCATGGAGTCATGTTTTCAATGAGTACACTTGCACAAATTGGGAATTCAGTTTCCATCTCAGCGATAGAGTCACACACATTTCCAGAATAGCCGTGGCAAGTATATTCCTACAACTATCTACATCCACTAATGCCATGATCATCTCCGGACAGAGCAGTAATGCCAAGGAGGCAGAGAATTAAGATTGTGTCCTCCTGGTAATTTACCTACTGGACCTTGTGCGCTGGTGAAGTGTGAATCAATTTGTAAAGGATAGTTAAATTTCTATAACAACCTCCCCCTTCTTCACACTTGACTATCCCACATCAGCTATTAAAAATGAAAAGGAAAAAAAATCATGTGGCATCTTATGAGGATGATCAAGGGGAAGGCCACTTGCTGGGAATGATAAAACGACTGGCTGCACTTTCACCCCTTTTTTTTTTTTTTGCTGAATGGACCGACCTCTCCCTCTGTGTACTGTACGTGTGTCTGACAAGCACATGCATTAGGCCGAGAGATAAATAAACAAGCCCGGAATATAAAATGAATAAAACAAGAAGGAGGAAGCAGGCTGGCTAGGACACTGATATCCCTTGGCAAAATGTTTTATCATATTCAGCAAAGGAAGAGCCTTTATTTTATTGATTTAAAAAAAAAATCCCAGAGGCACTAAAAGGAACAGGCAATGATTAATGTCCCTCTCAGAAAAAGAAATTATATGGAATAAATTAAACTACTGCGGCAGCAAATTGAAAAATAAGGATGTAAATGAGGTTTGAATACTTAATATCTTATAAAGAAAAATAGTCAATGAGGCCCAAAAATGATGAGGGATTGCCAAAGAAACATAATATTAACTCTAATGACTGAGGCTAGATTTTCTGTACTGTCAGAATTTACCTGTCACAACTGATTTTCTGGCACAGACATGAAAAATGAGGGACAGTGTTTGAAGCAATTGAAGGAACTGACCCTGTTCGCAGTGGAAGAAATAAGAACAGAAACAGATGAAAGTGGCATTAAGAACGTAAAATGTCTTTAGCTTTATCTTAATACTTGCTTGTATTACATTATACAGTACATCCATGTAAAAGCTCCAAATACTTTATACAAAGCCTGAATGCTATATCTGTTATAATGCAAGCAAATGCTTCATTGTAATCACACATCAGCCTATTACCGTAGCATGCAGGTTAGTATGTGCATCATTGGAGTGCATTATGTTCATATAAGGAGCTCATGTTTATCACAGACTTCATCTCCAGGCTCCATCAAACCCAAGAGCATGTCTTTATGTTAATGCAAATGATCAGCGCTTGATTTATCCAGCATTATGACGTTTATTTTCCTCTCACTATCATCGGAAAAGGTCAAGCTGCTGAACGACAGCTCCCTCGGTATTCGTCATTGGGCCTCTTTTAGAGCGTCCTCATCAAATTCACGTGCTCTCAATTAAATCACAGTGCAATCTGGAATCAGTCATTCCTCCAGCTATCGTTCACATTAATGTACACGCTGCACAATGCCAGCTAAATGAGAAGAAAGCCAAAAGCGAGAGAGAGAGAGAGCGAGAGAGAGAGAGAGAGAGAGAGAGAGAGAGATCTGTGGTACGCTATCAGTCGAAGTCGTTGCAGAGTTGGCCCCCGGTCCTCCCCATCCATCAGAGGTGGGGTAAAGATGAGAGAGTGAGACGGGGCCTGGGGAGTGGCAGTCGGGTGCTTGCATTGCACCCCATTACTTCAGATGGATAGCAGAGGGGTGCTCCATATTAAACACTGTTCCCTCAGTTGGAACCTTTAATTATAACTCCTCAGTATCACTTACAGCAGCCCAGCACAGATGTTAAAAACCTTTCGCGGCTTGGTTACCCCACCTTACTTAATCTCAAGAAGGGGTGAAGATACAGATGGCATATCAAGAGTCTGTGGATATGCTTGATCTCTGACAACAGAAGTGGTTTTCGTGTTGGGGAGGGTGAAGGTCTGTGTGTGTGTGTGTGTGTGTGTGTGTGTGAGTGTGTGCGTGTGTGTGTGTGTGTGTGTGAGTGTGTGCGTGTGTGTGGGGTAACATGTTTTGGCATATTTTGCAGTGAGTCAGAAGTTGCAAAGTTGCCATAAAAACTGGTGAGGGGTAAAATGCATTGGAGCTCATACTGTCACTAAAGCGGCGCAACCAATTCAGCAGGGAGCAAGACTTGTGCTTATAGGTAGGGAGGGAGCACTGTAAATCAGTGTGCCTATGAGCAGCTTTGTTTACATATTACACTCTTTACTCTAGTCTGAAGGGTTCAGCAGCCCTTACATCACCCTGCCTCTGTGTATGGCTCATAAAACTAAAGAAGGAATATAAAGCTGGTGTGGTTTGCTGCTTCAACACTGTTGTACCATCATTGTCAGTGTCAGAGTAGTGTGCGTGGAAACGTCAAAGAATATGTTGAATTATATCCCAGTACACCATCCAAGCAAAGAAAGAAAGAGGAGAGTGCGCTGCTACAAACAGACTCAAAGGTGATCTGTAGTGCTCACTAGAAAGTTGTAACATTTTCACAATAAAATGTCTAAAAAATGAATAGACCTAGGTTATATATTTTCTTGAGTTGTGTACTTACATTATCCCAAATGTTTCCAAAATCTGTCGTTTTAATCAAGGTAATGGTCAGTTTCATTTGGTTGCCTTTGAATGGCATCATATCCCCTTTGCGCATGCGTCAGATTTGTGGTTGTCTGCCAGAAGCTGTCATACATTAACTTTTTTATCCAGTTTACCACATTTTTACGATAACACTTTTTGAATCTTGATAGTTATTAACTATGTATTTTAACTGGATGAAGGATTTTAGTCAATGGATGTCTAGATCTTAAGTTAAGCAAACTTAGCAGCAGCTCAGGTCACAGCCCTTCCAGGACTTCCTTTGTCCACTGAACAGCATCGGAGAAACATTGATTTTTTTTACGTGAAGCTGCTTTATTCAGTGTTTTTACCGGTTTTAATCACCTGGTTCATTTATTTTGGAAAGGAGGCGACCTCTGCAGATTGGCTCCTGTTAAAAACCTGTTGCACGATGAACACCGAAGGAATCCTAACAGTGAGAAGCTGACAGCAAAGATGACAATGGTGGTGAAGACAACAACTTCCATGATCCCACAATACTTGTCGATGTCATCAGACTACGTCTTTTGATATTGTTTAAATGTGAGAGACCCCTAGCGGCAGAAATTACATACTGTGCGTTGAAGAACACCTGAGTGACCTGTACAAGAAAAAATCCACATCTCTACATTTTATTTAGTGAGGTTAATATACAGGATTCCTTTTGACTGAACTTTGGTGGGTGCTGTTGTACACCACCACACTCATTAAACAAGATTCTACAAGAATTACTTCTCACAGTCACCTGCATTAAACCAAGCAGGTAAACTCATGAGCCGAGAGCAGCAGTACTTTCTACCTTTGCACTCAGATCACTGTGTTTGAATTCCATTATACCACAGAGCACTACTGTATATCAATGGGTAACCATTTAAAGGCTGTTACTGGGGTGCAGTTTAAAGCAGTGCCTTGGCAAATTAACACACTCAACTGTGATACGATACTGCAGTACAAATCAGGCTTTGTTTGTTGCCGTTACCTCTCCATCCGCTCATCAAGCGGTCGCTGCACACCTGCCTCTTGCATTTATGATAGCCTTCTCATTTCAAAATGCAGTAAATCACATCTGTGTAATCTTGTAAAACATGACTTATTGCTGTCACCTTCAAGTTTGCAGTCACAAAAACTTTTGCAGTGTATTCCCGCTCCTTTCACAACACCCAAATCAAAACACTTTAAAAGGTTTTACTTAATTACACATCGATATTTAATTGTATTTACACTACCAATGTGGAGTTATATTGGATCGGTATCAAGGTCATAAAACTTGGTTGTTAACTTAGACTTCCAGACATGTTGCTCGTGGCTCTCTCATCCATCTGATTTTATTACACAGGATCTAATTAATTGACCCCTCTTATGCTCTTTTGTTGTCACGGGTCGTCTGTAAAACATTGTCTTTGGAGGTAATTTTATATGGGCCAGAGAGTATTTGTGTCAACGTCAAGTCAGGCCTGGATACAAGGTGCCACACTCTAAAGGTTTGGTAAGTGTGATATCCTGACATGGAATCCATTTCCCTGAATCTATAAGCCTTGCCTGAGTGACTATGTATTGTGTGAACAGATAACTCCCTCACTCTCTCACTCTCTCTCTCTCCTCTATACAAACATTCATTGCTGATGGTGCATGCATGGTACCTGAGCAAACACACCAACAATGTGTTACAACAACTACATTTCAGTTTTGCCACGTTGCCGCTGTGATGCAGATGAACTGTCAAAGTGTTTCACAATTTGATTCTTTTACATTAAAGAATTGCGTTATCACTCATGTAAACCCATGGGGCCTTTTGTGTTAAACTGCTAGTGCTTTCTGTTCTGTCTTTTTTCTTCAACATAAAGAAGCACGGTACATATACAGTATAAATGATAATAAAGCCATGGTTGATTCTGTAGTTAACACAGTTACTAAATAGGGCGGGTGAGGAGGAGTCACATTACGCTACCTCAACCAATGCGATGAGAAAAATAAGTTAAAGCCATATCTTGTTGGAATAATATGCCTAACCCTAAACCTGCCTTTATATCTCAATAACCTAGTAATACATTTTATAAACTGATCATATGTTTTACATATAAAATTTTAATATGCAAAGTAACTAGTGACTATAGCTGTGAAATAATGAAAAAGTACCTATCACAAGTTCCCAGAGCTCAAGGGGACGTCTTCAAATTGCTTGCTTTGTTCGACCAACGGTCCAAAGCCCAAAGATATTTGGTTTACAATGATATGAAACAAATAAAAGCAGGAAATATTCGTATTTTTGAGGTTGGAAACAGCAATTTGTTGTCATTTTTGGTTGAAAAATGTCAATCAGTTACAGTTGCTGCTGATTTTTTTCTGGGTATGGACTAATCAATTAATCGTCTGATTGTTGCAGCTCTAGTGTAGTCAAACTTGTAGCCTGCTATCCAGGTCTTAATTTACAGTAATGGTTTTGAACTTAAACTAAATACCTTTTCTCAAAAGGCATTTTTATATAAATAACTAACAAAAATGAAACACACGATGATGTTACTGTACATTGTAATCACAGATATCACAAAACAACTGCATCATAATGATTCTCATAGTTCGTGTTAACAGGGTATTTTGTGAATCGTCCCTCAGCTCAGTTATCAATGTCATTTGGTGGATATTTAGAACATAATAAAATACATAGTCGACAAGATGAAAACACCTGTGCAAATATTGACTGATGTATTCTTGTTGTGGCACTGGTAATATTGTACACTATAGAGGTGACTCTGCTGCACAGCACTGGAATAGAAAACTTAACTTAACAGACCTATGCATTAAACATATTGTAGAATACAGTGTAACATTCATCACTGTCAAGGACAGAGTTTGTATAAATTTAAATGCAGTGAAGCGTTGAGAGCATTTTTTTCTCCTCTTCCTTTGTCAATGGGTGGGAGTATATGTGTATCACTATCAAGCTGCCTTAGTTTTTGTAATACTGCAGAATTAAATATGAAGACTTCAACTGCATAATGTCCTTGTTGTATTTAGCATGGGTCATATTCAAATTATTTAACATTAGCTTTACTATTAGGGCTGGAATACTGTCTCAATGCGACATGAAGTCAATTCAATAAAAACCCAAGCAAAAAGAACTGCATTGAGATTTGTGGAATAGCTTGTTCAAAGACGTAGCCTAGTTTAAAACCAATCATGGCCCCAAGTACCGAATGTATTGGGAACCAAGACATGGCTGTGTAAGTGCCTGACAGTTTTAACATTAAAATAAATTGCCTAACCTTTCCAACATCCAGTGACAAAAACAGGAAAAATGAAAGATAATGGGTTATTATTCACTGGGGGATCCTATACATAATAATGACATCATCAATAATGGTACACTGGGGCTCATATACTAGGGCTCCTGTGGTTAAAAAAAAAAACATTTAATGGAATTACTTATTTTGAATGATCAGTCCTAGTCTGGTCTTCAGCTACTCAAATGAAAAAGGGAGAAAGCGGTGTATAAATGGAGAGAGGAAAAACATTTGTTGGGATGAAAGAAACAGAAAGAAAGGGACAATGCAGGAGAATGGAACACGTTATAATTCTTTGAGGACTGTTCCCAACCTTCAGCCATGAGTCAATTTGCCAAATAACACAAGCAGAACCACACAAAAGAGGCACATCAGTACCGGCTTAAAGTACATGGCAGTAAGTGGGCAATAGACTTACAAAGTATTGCAGCGCTTGCCTGACAAATGCAATAAACAGCATTATCCTTCAGAGGCGATGCTGGTGGTGGCGGCTGTGCTCCACAGCCCTGTGCCCACCTCCTCCTCACTGTGGAGGCCAGGGAAAACACACAACACTTTGGAGAGTCCGGGAGCAGTGTGGGTAGTGGCGCGTGGGGTGGAGGGTGGGGGGGTTTCTTATGGGCTGGGGGAGAAATAGGAGTTGCTGGTGGACCGAGACTGGCACCGACATGTGGGGAGGTGTGTGTGAGGCAATCTACAGAACAAATGAGGGCACTATCGCCTGTCATATTTCACATTTTCTTCGTTCTAAATAAGACAAAGACCATGTGAGTAGAAAGCTCTTAGGAGGCATAAACAGCTGGAGAATGCTGCACCTCCACTGCACTGTGACCCACGCTGCAATAAATCTGAATAAAAGTGATTATGATGAGCAAAGTGATCAAGCAAATGAAATATCTGGGCTTTAGCATATAACTCAGTGAGGTGAGGTGAGCTTTATAGCCCTTGCTCTAGGGGAGCCATACCTTGCATATCTTGGGCAATTTGCTTCTCTTATGGCATGTTCTGTCTTTACTATGAGAGGGTTTGGCAATAGGAGCGTTGCATGTTTGAGAGCTTGCAAATGTTGTTGTTTGGATACTCCAAGATGGTTTAAAAAAAACAACCATTGGATTAATTTGTTTATAGGTTCTGCATTCTTACCTTCGAGTGTAAAATATCTCATATGTTGTAAAACTATTTTTTTTCATCTGAGTGGCGAGTTAGTCGACTAGACAGCTGGAATATAAAGTTTCTCTTCCTGGATCTGAACTGGCCCAAGCCATAAGCAGCTGTTAAGGGCCCCTTGGCCACCATTGAACGAAAATTGGAACTCTTATTGGGTTTCATTGTGTATTCTTTGATTGTAATATAAGTATTTAAAGATACTCCACCTGATTTTGCTGTAGTGCCATATATAGGACCCAAGTAAGATTTGGGGTTTCTAAAACACATTTTGTGAACAAACTTTTGGGGATGCTACATTTGGATATTTGGAGGCATTATAAAAAAAAACACCTGGATTAAAAGAAATTTTGCAGATTCAGATGCAAATTTAGAGGACGTCATACAAGATTTTGTATTCTGAGGTCAGTCAGTCAGTCATTTTCTACCGCTTGTTCCCGTTCGGGGTCGCGGGTGACTGGAGCCTATCCCAGTGGCTTCGGGCCTTAGGCGGGGTACACCCTGGACAGTGGCCAACTCATCGCAGGGCTGACACAGAGACAGACAACCATTCACGCACACATTCATCCACTAGGGACAATTTTAGAGTCACCAATTAACCTAATGCATGTCTTTGGACGGTGGGAGGAAACCGGAGAACCCGGAGAAAACCCACGGTAACATGGGGAGGACATGCAGACTCCACCCAGCGCTCTGCCACCGTGCATGTATTCTGAGGTGTTAAAACAAAAAAATGGATTATTAAAAAACACATCTCGCAGGTGCTCAACCAAATTTGGTTCCATAGCAAATTGTGCAATTATAACGAGTAAAAAAAGCTGGGACCGGCCCCGGTGCTGAGCTGTGTGTTTGTCCCAACCACAGCTCAGCACCTTGGCTATTTCCCTCCAGGCAGTCACTCAGTCAGTGAGACTCCCGTCAGTTTAGCCAGGCAGAGTCCCAGCTCTCTGTGCTGCTGAGTCTATATAGTGATGATCTAGCAATGATAACTGGATCAATACCTCCAGCCATGTGGACAGCCGGCTGGGCGCTGCATCACTACCCTCACAGGCGACCGCGTTGCAAACACCCCCCCCCCACACACACACACACACACACACGCACACACACACACCACCCCCCTTCACAACTCCTCTGACACACTTCATCTTATAATTTGATCAAGAAAAGTGTCACATTAAGCTGATCTTATAGTCATAAATGAGAAATATGTGGATTTTATGATCTGTAAATGAGTGCCCCTTCATGGATGGTTATTTTAGTGTCAAAATATATTAAATACATAGGAAGGAAAGGCTGTACCTGAACATGGATTCCATACAGTCAGCACTGCACTGTAGTTAGCTCAACTTGTTTCGGTTTAATTTACTTTGAGAAATCACATTAGATCAATATTATAGGAAAACCAGCCAAGACAAAAACAAACATGGATATAAAAATGTTTTTAACAAAATGCATAAAAATATAATCCTATACAAGTGTGCTGGGAATAAATGTGAGCCTGCAGCATAGGTAAAATCAATGAGATGTTACTTGTAGAGGAATGAAATTGGTTAATACAAAAAGGCATGTCCGTAATAACAATGTCCTTTCTCCGGTGACAAAGACAAAGTGCCTGCGTTTGGAGCGTACAAGCGCAAGAGACAAGTGATGGCTGAAGGTAGACTTTGGGAGAGCATTTGAATTTCATGTCCAAGAAGAGGCAGCCCATCATTAAAGAACCCTAATTTCTGTGTCAGGTAGAGTTACAGGTAATCGATCATCTTGTCACACCGATTTATTTTTTTCTGCCCGTTCAAAGTGAATTCTACTTCTTTCCAATTAAACTTGTTGCTGAAAAAGAAAATGTCTCTGGCTATTAAAGGCACATTTTGCCGTGTTAGGTCTTTTTCCACCAAAGGTAATTTCTGTACATTTGAAAGAAAGGAGCACAAGGGAGGCTGTGGCTTCCAGGCAATTCTTTATGTAGAGCTGATCTGTACAAAGCAGGCCTTTTTATGTTGGCATTGGATGTCTATTCCTGTATGTGCAAAGTTTTCTATAATTTGTTTAGATCTTCTTAACCGGCACTTGAACAACATAGAAAAGCTACTATTGGTTTATCATTTCCTGTACTAATTGTACCAATTATGTCACTTCCATGTCAAAATCATCAGTGTTACGTTAGTAGTTATGTGCAGCATATAAGATGTCAAAATGTTCACTCAAGTTAGTAGTATCAATTTCTATGTTTTATATTTGAAATGGTGAAACGATGAACAATTACATCCTTTCAGTTATTTTTCTTAGTTATTAGCTTGCCTTCGTTAACCTGGAAGATGCTGCAAGTGTATAAATACATTTAATATGATTACAGTTTATTTGGCAACACACAATGAGGCAGCAGTTTGGTTTCACCAAAGGACTAATAGATGCTTTAGGTCTTGAGAGGGGCTTACTTTGGAAAGGGTGTTCCCGCTCTGACAGCTTCACTCAACCTGACACTCTTGAACCGTGGCTCTGGCCCTGACAGTGTGTGCCACAAAGGCACTCGGATATGTCTGCATGAAAGCCATTTATTGGTACATTTCTAAATGTTAACGCTTGTCAGCTTCAGTTTCTTTAAAGACCCTTGGCTCAGCGGGGGGATAAAATGCCTGTGCTGTTTCAGGGAAATACTCCTCTGTCCCTGACCGACAATGACAAAAACGTCACTGCTTGTGGCCTCCGTCACTAGCATTGAGGTTTCACATAAGAGCAAACACTCCTTTGTCCCTGGGTCTAATTTATTTATGTGGCTAATCTTCAGAGGGAGGTGCGGCCATGCTCAGAGGTGTGTCATTTTACAGGGGGACCCACCAGAAGGACCAGTGACCTTGCAGAGACATTGCCATAAATGTGTGATTCATTTTAATTAGTACACAAGATCTGTCTCAGCGTGCAATCACATAAACAAGGATTATCAAGCGACACCTCCCAAAAAAAGTCCTAAAAAGTTACTGCTGCACATCACCTATCATATTGGAGCACTTAATTCCTCTCTCATCCATCATTTACAGTCGCACTCAGGAGATTCTCAGCAGAGAAGTTAATCAAATTACTTGAAGTAGTTAAAGTAAATTTAAAGTTGACGCTTTTCTTGGAAAGCTGTAGTCTGGTTTAACATGACATGAGAGCTGCATCGCAGAGCTCCGATAAGATTCAGTGTCAGACCCAAGACTGCATTCATCCTTACCCAACAGCATTTATTTGGACAGAGGTGCAATGGCAGCAGAAAAAGAGTGGAGGAGATGGAGCCTTGATTAGCAGCAGCCCTTCCCAGTATGCTCTGCTATGACAAATGACTGACTTTGAACAATATCTAAGGCGATCAGGATAAAGTACCAACCATTTCAAGGCTCAGCAAAATTCTAATTCTAATTATACTAGCACCACACACCAAATAAAAATTGTTCCCATGGCATTTTGGCCTATCAACTGTTTCTCCTCTCGCTGAAACAAAACGAATAAAGAAAATGATTAACGTGATAACAAAGGCATAAAATTTAAATTATTGAGGCACCACATCTGGGATCTGTATGTCACTGCGCTGCCATTTTTACCCTCTCATTCAGCACTCCATTCTTTCTGCATGACAGAAACTGCAAAACAGAGGGAAGCAAGGAAAAGGAGAGAAAGAGCAGGAAGAAATTGTAACATTAAAAGGTAGAAAGCGAGAACGCAAATAGGCCTTCAGCTTTAGCGTTATTAATGACTCTTCAAAGATCTCCGACTTTTCCAATCTCTCAGAGAAGCGCATGAAGGAGTCTGCAGATGAAGCTGACCTTCAAAATGTTCTTTGGTCTTTAGTTAAGAAATTCACTCGCCATTATGGCATCATTAAGGAAACAAGGATAAAATTACTCCATGGTTAATGGCCTATAGGATCCCCCACCAAAATTTGTTTCAGATCTAATAAAACTGTGCTTAACACACTCGAATGAATTATGAGGACTGTTATGCAAGGTATTAAAATGTGGAAAATAGATTTTCGAGAGCTTGGAGGACTGGACTTTTCAAATCAGATAGTAGAATGGGATTTTCTGGGCAATAAATTCCACCATGTCTCAATTTAATATCTTTCAGCTCTTAAATCTAAAGGTATGATTTATCGTCTTTAAAATACACTCTTCACTGTCGCCAACTTTGCCATTTCCGAGGAAGAACAAACACAAGAGTGCATTCACATGGCATACTCTACATACATGAACACATTCAAATAGCTTGTTTCCAGACATTGTTTTTGCTTATAGAACTGCATTTGAAAAGGCTGTGTAATTAACAAGACACATCTTATTTGAGGTAATAACTTATTACTAAGACCTTCTTAAAGCTTCTTGAAGCTTGCATTTACATTTGCTTAACATGCTGTTGAGAGAAAGGATGCAGAGTTGGTTATTAGCATATTGCATCAGAGAGGTAGAGAAAGCAGGCAGAAAGCTGTTATGGAGAAAAATGAAGCTGCAGGCTATTGAGGCTCTTCATTGTCTCATATACAACCGCATCGCAAACCTGCAGAACTGTGTCATTTCCACCACTTATTACCTGCTATTGTAATCCAGACCTCGATGCCATCATGAAATACAGACTTATTATAAAGAGGGGGAAAAGTTAGCCCAAGATGGTGCCACAGAGAGGTGGTTTGTGTGGTAATGGCATTTGCTCTCTTTAAACTTTAATCTTTCCTATTAATTCCCTGCAACTGGAGAATGTACGAGAGTTAATGTTCCATGAACGTGTTTCTCACTCCGCAATCTCTTCAAGCTAATTACCTTCAGGTGCTAAATGGTGGGAAATTGCCATCCATTTGGATGAGAAAAATTTCACCTCCTGCTCCCTAGTGAAACATTTTTTTGCCGGGAACATTAAGAAAAAAAAAAAGAGGAAAAGAGGCAGGCCTCCACCAAGGTAAACAGTGGTCATAAAACTACCTCTTCCTGGTCTTCTCTGTCCTGCTGCCTGAAACAGGAAACCATAGTCCCTCTCTCCCACCACATTGCTTACCGGCGGAGGTCAGGTAGAGGTCAACAGGTGCTCCTCTTTACAAGAGGAATGCAGAACAGATGTTTGATCGGCATGAATCATCTAAACTGCCCATTAGAAAGTTATGATGTGAAAGGATAGGACTCCTGTTACCAGGACAAGTTTTAATTTGACGTCTAAACAGAAAGGAGATCTTGAAGTTTTTAATTAGACAGTGGTTGAATGTCCAGTATTATTGCAACTGTTTGTGCTGAGATTTTTGTGCGTCAAATCTGTTGGCAGACAGCATGTTTATTATTTAACTTTACCATACATTCATAGCAAAGTTCCTAGGCCTATATTTATAAAGTTTTACTATCATTCCTATCTGTTATAATAACAGTAATCAGAAGCTTAGTTACATAGTGTATAAGCCAGGTTTCCATCCAAATGTAGCGCAAATTTTAACTAAATATCCAGAAAATCAGTGAAAGAGAATGTGAACTAATGCGCTCTTCCCTCCATTGCCGTTATGCAAATATTACAAGTTGGTTCATCGAGATAAACAGCAGGGGCCGCTAATTCTCCACTTTGGTGCCGTTAAACCATCGCAGAAGAAGAGGGAGCAAGTAGAAGGCAAACTGTGGAAAACAATGTGGAAAACATGCTGGAAATGTGGCATTTGTTTTTGTTACAGTCTCCTCATCGCTCCACACAGACCTGATGTTTTCGTCTGCTGCTATTTTTAGTCTCTCCAGTGGAGCGGACGCTTCAGTGGATGTTTAAGTCACATGCTTCATGTACATTGTGATTTATTCGCTAAGTCAGTTTCCATTGCACTTTGTCGGATTTTGCTTTTATCGATACACCAACTTCTCCACCTCAGCCAAGGGTAACGTTCTGTGTTTCCACTCAGGTTTTCTAATGTGCAAATTGCACATAAAAACACATGGATGGAAAGGCACATATAGACACATCTCCACAACCAAGCGCACACGGCAGCCACACAAGCATTTAGACATACTTTAAATATGTCCATGTTCCACCATTTTTTTGTTATTTAAACAAAGGTGACTGTACCTGAAATGTGTTATATTGTAAATTAACTTTAATTTAATGAAAAGACCACGGTTTGCGCAATAATGTTCACATTTAAGAAGAGAAACTTTTTACACAAACCATGTGTAAATATTTTTTATTTTCCATGCACATTGTAGTTAATTGTTTTCATGCTGCTAATGGAGAACGGAGTCCACTTTGGAAGCCTTAAACACTGAGTCCATCCAACTGTATTTAGCCCTCTGTGAACTCCATATGAAACCCTCACGGTGCAGTTCAGCAGGTTCTCAGAAAGAGTCAGGAAGATGCATCATATGAGGGGAGTAAAAAGGCCAGCTGGGATGGGTGGGCCACATTGTGATCACTCACCTTCATCCCTGATTTGTAGTCATTATCCCTACCAGCGTTTGAAGATCAAAAACAAGGACAGGGAGAGTGATGGGGGACAGAGAGGCAGCCGGAGAAAGAGAATGGGGGGAAATGAGTGAAGGAGGGAGGGACAAAGAGACGGCTGGGTGTGTGTGTGTGTGTGTGTGTCTGTCCCAGTGACTGCCATTTGCCCCAGTTTGGTGGATATAGGAGTGTAGGTGGCAGCAATGTTGGGGAGTGGGTGGGGTTGGGAGGAGGGTGGATAAGGGTGATAGCACCTTAAAACCAACCAAGCTGCAAAAGCAATGAATATTAAATTCACGCCTAAATAGCTGGGTCTATGTGAAGCATTACTGTATTATAATTTTAGATTTGTCTCCGATGGGATGCAGGTTTGAGTTGGAACAACAAGGCCCGTCAGAGCAATCTTTACTCCTCTGATAACGGCAGAGCTGTAAATTGATAATCTTTTCATGAATTATTATGAATTTGGCTTTTGGTGGTCTTGCAATCGGACAAATGCAAATAAAGTGTGTTTTATTTGTGCTGGGAAGTGTGATAAGGTAAGACAGTAAAAATAGGAACATATAACAATTAGAGGCAAATATAATTTCTCTTTACCCATCCATGTCCCAGGCAGAGTGTAAATGTTGAAGGACTCCCATCAGGCCATTGTATAAATTAGCCAAACCCTTACTGTGCTGAAATCTGTCCCCAACTGTTTGAGTGAGAAAGCAGAGATTTTTCCCTCCTTTTTTAGATTTAATTATCTTTTGTTGTTCTTTTTATCTACCTTCAAGGATTGTCCTCAGTGGGGGGTTAAAAGAATGGGAAGTGGAAAAGACGAGGGGGGTGTCTGATAGTGAGCGCTGGGTATGTAGGGCTAGTTTGTCCTCTGTTTGATCTGATTCCTTACAATGACACAGCGGGAAATTAAATATGAAACCGAATTAAAACCACTGCTTAATGAACGACGGGGAAACAAAGTTGGCTCCCTTCCAAATTAGGCGAAACTTCTCCTCAGAGCACTATCGCTTTATTTCGGCTTAGTCTGAGGTAATTTTCGCTTTGTTTAGACACAAGATTTAGGGAAGTGTTTGATTATTTGTAATAAAATTTCAAACCATTTATCTTGCAAATATATCTCAAAACAGTGTACAGAACATGAAATCCACACTGACTTTTCCCTTCATTTTCTGTGCGATGCATTGGAGGTGAGTTTTCCACAGTGGCAAGCCTTCCCACATGTTGATTTAATAGACCTTCTGAAAGAGCTTTGCTTTTCTCCTTTGAGAGAAACAACACATGTAGAACATTAGCTGAATTGACGTCGTTAAATAATTTAGTATCAACCTATACTGTATGTGCAGTCATTGAAGTGAAGGCTGAGGTACAGCAGAGAAATAAAACATCGTTATTGGCTGTTCCATTTGTTTCTTTCCTCTGGTTCATTGTTCTGTACTTCTGCTGCTCTCAGCTTTAGACTGTTGCTCTTTAGAAATTATTGCAGCCATCCAAAATGTTTGGCTATACCTGAGTTTTTATTAGGCTATGTTTTTACTTTACTAGACATTCACAAAAATGTACGAGAGTGACAGGAGTAGGTGGGTTATGTATAAATAACATGAAGGGGAAAGCCAAATCATGATGAAATTGGTCACATAAACATAATCAAATAGTAAAGTTAAGGTTGTATATCTACTTTTTATTTTTCTTTCTATCACCAACAATATCATTCTACCTGTAAACAAATCAGCAGATTGTTTTACTTCTGACAGGTGGAAATAAGGGGGAATCATTTCAAACTGAAAGAAATATTGAATGCAACAAAAACACTGTCGAGTGATGCCTTTGGCAGGTGGAACTGCTCCCCTGCCAAACTGTCACCATTTAGGCCCCGATAACGCAGGTAATTGCATTTCCAGAAGAGCAGGAGCAGATGAAACATGCTGTGGACAGATACTGCTGGCACACTGGCCCCTTCTGTTGGAAAATTTCATTTTTCCACAAGGAAGCCATGAATGCTAAGGCTGAATCCAAATCCGTTTTTCCACACTTTATCAGTATGTGGCCCACCAAGTGGGGAGATGGAGGTAATTCATTCAGCTGAGACTCACCACCCTAATCCAATTTCCAGCCTCCCCCAGCAAGAGATAATTACAAGTATTAAAGCTGTTAGGACAGGGGGGAAAGGGCCCTCTCTCTGAAACTCTGCTGCAGGCCCTGGAAATATCGACTGAGCAGGGGGATTTCTGCTGGGAGAACTCAAGCTAAGGTATTGTTCAAAACTAAGAAAGTGTGTTAACTAATGAGGCAAAGGGAATCTCAAGGTATAAAAGGACACCCATAGCCACATGTCATTACAGACCCCAGGACTTTTTTTTTTCTCTTTTGCCTTGTGCATCACTTAAGCCTGCACGAACAATTGGTCATTTCATGTGTAAAGACAAGTCGGGGTTCCTGCACAATCAGTATGCATATAATAGTCCTTGGAATGTTCCATCGCTTTTAACTGCATATGAACCTCAGGATCAGATGTACAGCACGATCACTCCAGCTTTTTAAGAAATACTCTAATCTCAAGATGTGACACCTAACTGGTTACGTTTTTAAAAAAAAAGGAAAAGTATATTTTTTGACAGCTGAAGAGAGACAGAAAATGCGGGAGAGAGAGGGGGATGACATGCAGCAAAGGGCCGCGGGCTGGAGTCGAACCCGGGCCGCTGCGGTGAGGACCATAGCCTCGTACGTGCATACTTTAAAGCCACCAGTGCTTCTAAAACTACCAAAACAGGTACACATAGCCCTGTAGTTTATCATAGCATCCTCTGGGGTGACAAATCTCACTTTTCACTGTTTGTCCTCGCCTCAGCCACTCCAACATTGCCGCCACCTACACCCCAGCCAGTGGTAAACTATACCTTTTCATCGCTTTGAAGACACAATGGAGGACTGAGGTTGCAGCAGCACAGAGGGCTTCTTTTTTTATCTTCAGTGCTTCAACTTTGACTCCTCAAGGAGCGGAAGCTGCAAAAAGCTCTAATTAACGGAAGCAGAAACGCTCCTGCGCTCTCCCATTCAGGGCTCCACAATAGACAAACCTATGAAGCACAACCAAGAATGGAATATTGAGGGAATGAATGGAAATGCACCCAAATAAGAGACCCAGAATCACCCCTGTCCACTCTTAGCCCCTGGTCTTTATTGTGCATTTTTTTGAAGAGGGTCTGCCACAAGAGTCCCATTCTCTATCAATTACTGAAGATCAAAGTGGCACAGAGAAGAGGCACGCTGACGTAAAGAAATGTGTTTTTGAGTTTTTACATCATCCGAGACTACTTTTCTACAAAAATATCTTTGGTCACACACAATTAAGAACTGTCGTTCCACTGAATGCATTTTGTTAAGGGCTATAGCCAATGCTGCACAATCCTCTAAATGTGTTTAATGTGTGCAAGATTTTATTCATTCAATTACATTTGCATTCATTAATTTAATTGAAAAAAAAAAAGTGAGAAAATAGCCAAAATGTTCAAAAATGTTAAGTCTAAGCGTCTTAGAAATACTTTGAACTCTGCCTGGACCTGCACCAAAAACAAATCACTTGTTCCTTGGCCCATTGCCTAACCTCACACCATCGCAATCTGTCAGAAAGTTTTTGACAGAGGCACTAACAATAACTACCAAAAAACAAACAACAACAAAGAGGAATAATCTATATGTTATATAGCATATATGTCTATATGCAAAATAACTGATATGTTTCTGCCCTACACAAAACTTCACTTTAACGTACAACACTTTCATATTTAGGTGTAACAACGTAACTGAGTCTAAGTACTTGGAATCAACATTGTTTTCTTAAACTCACATTTTAGAGACTTCCCACTGCTCCATGCATATTCATACCAGCCATTTTAGAGAGGTGCTAATCCAGTTAATGAGACTCAAACTGGTCCTTTCCCATTAAGATTTAGGTCTTTTAAGGCTCCAAGATGAGTCCGTTATCCCTGTTTGAATGTTGTGGTAATTCAAGGAATAAGCTCGAAATGTTTTTGCGATAGGTTCCATTAGGAATACAATGTTTTTCTCTACAAAATGGTCTAATTCTGCTCTGACCTGCTTTTATTCGACGAAAATCATCTCCTACTGCTATTCAGAGTTTTAGATGTGTAATCAATAAATACTTGAGTGTAGGTGAACAATGTTGTTTCAAAACGTTAATAAGGAAAAGCTGGTTTATTTGTATATCACCATTCAACAACAAGGCTTTTCAAAGTGCTTTGCGTAAGCCATAGAAGACATTAAGACAAGAAATCAAATAAACACAAGGTAATATAAAAAGACACATACATAGGATTTAAAGAGAGTAAACTTAAATAGCTAATAAATAAGCTAAGATAGAATAAGACAAATTAAACAGGAGGACAAACATTTAAGTGCAGCTACAGTACAGTGCAAGATATGAATGAGTTGTCCCAAGTTTAATTAAATAAAAGGCAGAACAGTCTTAAGCTTAAACCCAAGTAAGTCAGTGAGTTGCAATAGACTGTACTTGAGATAAATGGCTGCATATTACATCCAGTATCTTCCAGTAAACAGTGCTTGCCATTTGATTAAATTGGGTATTGCTAATTATCCCTCTCATTTAAAGTTAAGATGAAGAGGGTCTAAGAATGGTATATACTGTATATTGTTGCTGAAGGGGCAGAAATCGCCTCGCTGCTCATGTTATTTGAAATAGTGACATTCCTATTCTTTACCAAGAATGTTTACTATTGTTTGCAAGCTTTTTTCCCTTGAAATATTACATATCCTTGGTGCAGCCGGGTCTTGTGTGAAGTTTTTAATATGTCACAGGCATAGTGCTGTTTGGAAATGCAGTGTATTTTACTCAGCCCCCAATAATCTATTCTGTTCAGCCAGGCGCACACATTGACAAATGTTTCCAGCATTAGGTATTTACCTAGTGGAATGTAATGGATGTAAAGAGTTTGAAAATGCCTGGCGCCCTAACAGCATGGGCAGTAGCAAGACTATCTAGACTGAGGAGAAAATACACTATTCAAAACAGAATCAATGCTTCTGAAGGATGATGTTTGTGTGTGTGTGTGTGTGTGTGTGCGTGTGTGTGTGTGCATGGTCATGTGCGTGCGTTTAGCTCTCTGTACATGCTGTATGTGTGGATATCTCCTTGTGCTCTAAAGCGCTGACTGTAAACTTTCCATAAGTCACTCGAGACACAGTAATAGTTTCAGCAAAATCCATGCAGTGGAAATGTAAATATTTTTCCCAACGCAAAGACAATGTAGAGGCATTAAGCCTCACAAAGTATTCCTGTCGGAAAGAATAAATGTGTACTGCCGCCCACGAGTTTAGTGGTTTAGTCTGCCACAACAAAAGTAGAACCTTTTGACAGGACACCAAAAACAGCATTTTTTTTTTTTTTTAGTTAATTTAAACATTTATTATTCAGTTGTATTTTGTATCCCAGAGCTCTGCTCCAAACATCTATTGATGGTCTAAATTCTGTTTTCAGAATTGCCAGGAATAACATTTTGGTGAGTACATTTTACTTGACCCCTTTGATTTGATTTCTTGTTCACAGCCCCAAAAAAGTCAATTGTCAGTGCTCAAAAGACAAAAACTTTCAGTTTTAAAACGCAAACCACCTCAGATCACAAAATTCCTGAATGTCCAGGAAGAAATACCAAGGACAAAACCTGATCTTGTGTTATCAGGGCTCTGTATCATTTGGCATTTTCAATGCAATTGCTAAATTCAATGCTATAGTTTCTGTAGTAAATATAAACACATCTTTTAGCAAAGTAAGTTCTCAATACTATAGGACAGAGGTCTGTTTTGGGACAGTTTGAAGGGGCTGATCCCTTGTTCAGCTTGGATTCTCTTCTCATCTGTTGGCTGATCTTTCTCTCTCTCTCTCTCTCTCCCTGAAACTACTTTTCAGCCCTATAGAGGCCTACACCAGCTACCTCACTCGTTACATGCACCATGCGTCCTGTCAGACGTACAGGCGGGCAGGACACTTTCAGACAAAAAGGGGTAAGCTCATTTAAAGTACAAAGATTTTACAGGGCTACTAGAAGTATTACCAACTCAGTACTTATCCAAATAGTAGCAACATTATAGGCTTTGTATGGAAAATTGGATCAAATGTCGAATTACCGTACATGTAAAGTACTTTTCAGTGACTTTAAAGTCGACTTTAAAACTGTTTTTGGAACAATGTGATTGTAAAAGTAAAACAATCTCAAACATGGGGTTAGGTTGAAGAAAAGGCAGGTCTGAAACAACAAAAGTCCCATATATCCTTTAGAAATTGGATTTATAATCCAGCCTACAACAGGAGGGCTGCTATGATGAGCAGTCAATATATGGGTGGCACTCCCCATAAAGGCCTCGGCCTTCTTTCTGTGTTTGATTTATTGTCACAGCAGCTCGGCTCAGACGGCCTCCTGAAACCTTTGTCAGTCCACTAACACTGTAACACTGTTTTTGTTATTTGAATATTTGTTGTCTCTTTTGCCCATTTACCATCCTTTAACTGTTATGCTATATAATCCTGCACCATATGAGTCACAGTTTCTACTTCTATATAGAGCAATATAATATATTTTAAATTGACGGTCGTAGTTTAAGAGGCATAGCTATGTATTCAAGAAAAGTGCATAAATGGTATCTTTGCTTATAATATGTAGGCCTTTTTTATGATTATTCAAATCACAAAGTGAGTTGATCTGCTGAAGGGCTCTCTGACTAGAAAGGAATTACTGAAGAATTAATTAGTGTTTTTTGATGCCAATGAGCAATGACGTGTTTGAAACTGTACATTAAGTTCAATGTATGAGATGAAACTGTTAGTCTGGCATACTGCTGGATATAATTTAGTCCATAATCTGGAAGAGGTGGACAGTAATTTGTATTTTAACAGCTATCCAATGATTGTAGATGGCTCATATTGAAGGGTGTGGTTTTACTTACAACTTATTGTAGGTAGACACATTCATCCTTCAGTCTTCAGCATCTGGTCTTTGTACTTTTATATGATGATGCATCATTACAATAAAATATGTTTGTCTGGTCAAAAGAATTAGTGGAGGTTGCTTTCCGCTTGTCGAAATTAGCAAATTAACGGTTAACATGGGTTAATGTTTTAATACTTATTGATTTTTTTTTCTTTTATGAAATCTTTGGATAGGTTTATTTTTAGTATTTACGTAGGGACTTTTAATGATATTTTTAACAACAGAAATGTCTAGTAGTGGCTCCTGTATGAAACCAACCTTTTGCCAAAAACCTCTTGTAATTTGAGCTTAATGTTGCTCCAGACGAATTAAGTGCAAGTTAATGATTAAGCTATGAATGTCTATCAGACACTTGGTATGGGATAGTCATAGGGAGGAACAGCTTTGGCCCGGCTCAACAATCATTAAAACGTGCTGACAGCGATGGGAGAACAAGTTCCCACTTTGATCCGATGACAGACCTGAGCTCAGCCTACAGTCATCCCCCCTGCTCTGCGTCTGCTCACTCACTTTTATTAACTCTGAGGTTCAGACAAAAACACCTTCCACTCAAAATCTGGCAAATACACACTTATAATACTCCAATGAAAGGAATTATGGCATACAAGGAGCATAATCCACCAAGAGTGCGCTAAAGAGCTGTGTTGCTTTGTTTTGCTTCCCATACAAATTTGTTTGGGTTACAGATTAGCAAAAGGGAAAGTATAGATCTTAAGATTCATTGCTTTTATTCTGGATCTCTTAATTTGAATAGTGGCACTATCCAGTAAGATGCCTTTATTTAGTATTTGACATCTAACAATCATGCTCATTAATGTCTGTCTATGCAATGAATGCCAACAGACCATTTTTCTTGGCAATAGCCCAGTGATCTCCTCTTATGCTGTTATTGTCTTTGCATAAATAAATCGAACTGATTAATTAATGACATTTTGAGTACAAACACATAGTTCTGAATATTTGCATTTAACAATCCTTTGCTATTAGTTATGACTACATCTGTACGGAATATTTTAGTCTGTGTTAGACATCTGACAAAGACACACAAACAGAGAAAGAATAAGAAAGAAAAGAAGTTTCTATGAAATCTTTGCTTGTTTGTTTGTAAGAGTTTGTTTGTATTGTTTCTTTTGGGAGGATTTATCAGCAGCCTGAATCGTGTCCTGACTTGAGCCTCAGCAGTAGGTGACAGTGGTGTAAGTCAGCCGTCAGCAGCTGCACCGGTGTTGAAATGAAGGTCTTCTGCTGCCCCCCAGGGGTTTATAGGAGAGATCACAGGCAGTCCTGCAGCCAGCACCCAGCACCTCACTCCGCTTCACACAGGACTCATAATATGATACAGCTTATATATATAAATATATATGTATGTATGCATGTGTACATATACTGGGTGAACATATCTCAAGACAGAAGGTTTGGACATGCTTTTCATTTGAATATCATGGTCAAAACATTGTAAAAGTGACTGCTAGTACTCAGTTGCATTTTCTTTCCTTTTAATGTCTGTAAAAATACATACATTTTATTGCACTGTGGTTGATAGGGCTGCACAGTTATTATGCAGAGTTTCTGTTTACATGTTTTTATATTTACATTTTTATTTCTGTTAAGGTACATTGAAAAATAATGCACATAATGCAATAGTATAACATTGATTGTGTTTTCTTGTTGCTGCTCTGAAGCTGATTTTCAGAAGAGAGACAGGAAAATAGATCAAATTGATATTTAAGTGACAATTAGAACATCTGTGGAATACCATAAAAATGGCCTATATTACTGAGTAAATATTTACTCCAGCGGCAGAAAATCAGGCCTTTACAACAAACCATTTGTAAAGATGTCTTATTGAATCACAGTATGGAGCTTCAATTCACTGTAAAAAGATGAAACGCTGTAGTGCATTAGGACGCAGAAATGCTCATAACATCTGTTTCCTTTGTGTTACAGAGAATATCGCTTTGTAGCAAGCAATATGTGCCACGAGTGACTGGTGGAATAATATTTGTGTTCCCCTCTCAAACAGACACACTGTCACAGAAGCACTTGTCTACATTTTGTAGTTGCTCGAGGAAAATAATTGCCTTATCTGCAACTGTCAAAATGATGAATGCCCTGGAGAGCACCGAGAATTGACTGATGGAATTGGGGGAAAATCTAATCCCTGATCTGAACACTTTGTATAATACATTAACCCCTCTGGTACAATACGCTGCACAGAAACAGATTTGTATAGACTTGTAGAAATAAATTCAACAGAGGCTGAAGGATCGATAAACATCAGGAGTTATGGCCTCGTCTGTACCGAGTCAATCAGAGCGTCAGGACACATTAAGTGTATTGAGATGTATACAGGAGTCAAAGAACAGATGCAAAAAAATAAGATATAATACAAAAATATCTGCTTCATCTGCCACATGTAAAATGATTATTGATATGGATAAATAGAGTAATGCATTGGATAAATAGAGTAATGCATTAAGCAGCAATTAAAAAGCCAAATAATATATAACTTAAACAGAATAAATCAAAAACTTGAGTAGAGAGTAGTGAAGTAACATAGGGTTGAACTGTAACATGTATTGGAATATGCATATAATATAATAGAGTTACTGTATGTAAACGTTTAGTTTTAGTTATTAATTTTTCACCCACATCGGGTTGAGACATAAACAGTCAGTTCTTGATCTGTTTCATGTAGAATAAAAGGGCAAATTAATAGAATGACTGACTAAAAATAAAAAGCTAATATTTCTTACAGTTATTTGCTAGCAGCATAGAGATGCACACGTCAGTTGTACATGTACGGCTAGGCAATATGGTTAAAATGAATACATCAAATGAAGATTTTTCTAATAATATATATAGATGTGTGTGTGCGGCAAATGTATACAAAATCACATGTAAATAATCATGTGATTTGATGTTTTGCACTACATCTGATAAATCGCTTAGAACATTTAAAACAAAAACTTCAATAACTCAGTTGTATTAACAATTTGCTTGGAATAATTCATTTGGACAACAGACCTCTAAAATAATTAAACAATGTGTTCATTTCATTGCGATAGAATTCCAGTGAAAGTCAAGAAACACTCAAACTAAATTATCACTAAAAACATGCACTGTACAAATTAATACTGAAGAGAATTGTCACTAATAAGCACAGCAAACCTTTACAAAAGTGCTTGAATCTAATCTTATCTTAAGCTGAATATTAAAGTAACAATGGCAAAGAAATAACAGTTAGGTTAAGATTTCAGTGCTATAAATGGACAGAGTGTGACATGCACAAGAGGAGGAAGGGACATTATCTTGTACTCTTCCTCTATTGGTCCAAAAGCAGCGGAGTGGAAATCTCACCCAGATATGAAGGGATATCGCGTCTGATTAAAATTATATTAACTTTTCATAACCTAATGTTCTAAAATGAAGTTTTCTAAAAACGAATAGCTGGCACCTACCTGTGAACGAGTTCTCCCTCTTTTTTGTCACACTTGGGTGGGTCACATTATCCCTAATATTAGGAGAGAACATACCTGTAGCAGGTTAATGACCTCACACTTTCCACACCATTTCGCTTAGCAGGCCATAGCCAGGAAAAGCTAAATGCTTCACTCCCACTTCACTAAATTATGAATTAGCCAAAAGGTGAGGCGATTAAAGATTCAACATTTTGCGGTTCGACCGTCTCCTCGTTGAGCTCGGGTGGGATATCTTCAACTATTAGCTGAAAACTGTCTTGATATCCATTACGGAGAGCATAAATATTGGAAGAGGAGAACAAATAATCCAGAAATTACCAATCAAAGTGTTTGCAACCTCAGAGATAAATTATTATCTGTAGTATAAATAAAATCAACAGCACAATCTTCATCTATATACATTTATGAATAAATAACACATTGGGAAGCATTGAATCATGGAGATTTTAAATTATTTTTCATGAAATAATGGAAATATTTCAACATCTGTCATTTGTAACCCATGACTGATTTTGATAAATATGATTTTCAAACCACAATTATCAGCATTTTCCTAACACGTTAACTTGAATTTGCGCAAAACTGGTTGTAAACACT
This sequence comes from Coreoperca whiteheadi, assembly GCA_011952105.1. NCBI lineage: Eukaryota > Metazoa > Chordata > Actinopteri > Centrarchiformes > Sinipercidae > Coreoperca > Coreoperca whiteheadi. The sequence goes on from CM022492.1 coordinate 16,437,887, forward strand.
GGCATTTTCAAACCATCCAAACGCCTACAGGGGTCTTAGTGTGTCACACTTCTTCAGCCGTAACCATTCTGTAACGAGCGCTGACAGGTCACATGGCACGAACTGTGATGTCTGAATAATTTGAACAAATGCTAAATCATTGCAAAGCAGCCAGAGAGATCAGCGACGTGAAAGTGAAGTGTTTGCGCATCCCCAGGGCTCAGTGGCATCTGTTCTACATGTGTGTGGCAACAGCATCCATGTTTCACCAATTAATTGTGCTTGTATTAGGGCAAATATTTGACTTTGAAGTGCTAAAGCGTTAATTGGAGTCCCTTTCTGGAAAAAATCTATGCGATGCGTCAATATTCCGAAATCCTTTAAAAGCAGTATTCTTATTTAATATCAATGATTTTGAACTTGTTTTCCAGTTGAACAGTTTTCCATTTTGTCAACCCCAGCCTAGGAGTCTGTCTTGTAAAAAGGTGTTTTTCCCGAGCACAGATCAGCAGAATAAGACAGGCTGATGTCTCTCCTTAATTCTGTAAATTGGAGGGTTGTGAGTCCAATTACGGTCTGTCGGTTCAGCCTGAGGCCACCAGGGAGAGCTGTGCTTGTTTCTCAGAGTCACTGGAAATAAGCACTGCCTCAGCCCTTCCCATAAGCAAAGTTATCACTAATTACAACTACACTCTTTTTTGTTGGCGTTTTTGACGTATAAGCACAGTATCCTGTCTGAGTTTGAAAAGCAAATTTCAAAATGACTTTTTTCCTGATTCCTGGTGTATTTTAACAATATGGGACTCACTCTTTTTTAATTTGGCAAAGGAATTATGTACATGAAACCTCTGCAGGATGTAAAGGTTGTTGGGGTCTGTTGCCCCTACTGGCCATTAACTGGGGATTAGTGCTGCTGGGGCACACATCCCTTTGAAGAGGTAATTCCTCACACTTCCTTGCTATAGAAAATCAGGAAGCAATCATAGGCGAAACCATGCAGATGGTCCAGACAGGGAAGCCCTAAACCATTTTTTCCTTCAGTCACATTTAAGACTTGGAGTAGCCGCTGCCATTGTGAAAACTTAGCACATTAGAAAATTCAAGGGGACATCAGAATTAGCAGGAGATGCTCCCGACCTGTCACGCAATCATGCTTAAAACTGAAAGGTAACTGTGAGATCAATGGTTTCTTTCTTTTTTTTATAATAGTAAACAGTGTTTACAAGCTTGTGTAGTCACCGTAACTCAGCACAGTCACTTCACATATATCTGTCAACACAATACATCCCAGAATGAGCAAGGCTGGGAGCCTATAAAAGTTGTTGGAGGGGTGATCAACATGATGTCACACAGAGAGACTCGGAAAACTTACGAATATATGTTGGTGAGAGTGATGACTGGGCATAAATCATTGTACAGCCGGTGGACAAAAGAGAAAGTTATTAGTGCTGTATGTCGGAGCGCACTGACCTCTACAGGGACAAAGGGTTACTAGACGAATATCTCCACTGGGAGTCTGGGGTTCTGCTGACATTACCTTTTCAAACAGAGGAAAGTCATCTGTGTGCTATATTTGAATTTTACAAAATTCTTCAGAGTGATTCCCAAGTTAAAACACTTTTAAACATGTTTTGTGTGTAGTGTACAGCTGCAGGTTTTACGTGTTTCTCTTCGGTTTCCTCTGGTGGTCTCCTTGGTAAATTGTTAGCATGTCATCCAAGCCAACCATACAGTGTTGTATATAGCACTGGGGGTTTGTTCACTCTTTCAGAGCTGTTTCTGTATTTTTGTTCTCAAATCATTGACTTGGTAAAACTAGGGGCCACTTGGTTTTACTTGTAAAGCTAAATTGAAGGTTGGAGATTGCACATGTATTTAAAGTTTGCACGTAAACGGAGAGTTTAAGTTTTAAGGGCTGCAGTTGGGCTGCGGGGCGCACACTGGGTGTTTACTCCGTTAAGTTTGACGTGCAAGTCAAAACACAAACATACGAATTATCTCTTTTATGAGGTGTAATTCTGCCTTTGCAGAGTTTGCTTTGGTTTTTCCCAGTGAAGAGTCTATGAAGGCAGTCACTTGGCCCATATTTCCTAGTTTTATCTTTGTTTTTATCATGCCATTTTAAACATTTTATGATTATGTCAAATGTAAAACAGTGATATCAATCAATAGCTAATCAGTCTTTGTATTTTCTGATGTTTTCTCAGCTGTGTGCTCCTCAAAAACTGAAACACAATGCTATTAAAGTAACTGAAACAAATGTAGCCAAGACAACCCTTTACAAAAATCTAAAACAAACAAGAGAAAGAATGTTTAAATGTTTATACAGCAGAACATATTCAAAGTTTTATTAGCTGTTTCATTTGGTAGCTTGTTTGTATACAGCAACTGGCACAAGTGTTCTATTTCTATGCCCATACTTACTGTACATTTTATATTATATATAATCTAGTTTCTTTTAATGTAATGTATGAACCCTACACTGTATTTATATGTGAATTATTGCATTCAAGTATCTTAATTTTGACTAGAATATGCATACAAGTGAATTAGATTGAAAGTCAAATTAAAATGAAAGTAAGGCTGCACAATATGGTAAAGCAAATCACATTGCAATTATTTTGACAGATATAATGATTGCGATATAATTCACGATTAGTGGGAATGATCATTTTTGCCTCACAATTTTTTATTTTCACTGAAACAAATATTAAAATCACGATGATGTGACATTTGTCAGCAACAAACATGTTTTCTTACATCTGGAAAAATAGATTTTATAGGCCAGAGCATCTCTGCAGCACTACAGTACTTCATTATAATGCTGCTTTGTCACACATTTGATCTTTATCAAAAAATTGCAGCTTATGCGATTTGGATATTGCACTTGGCCATATTGCAATTTTGATAATATGTGATTAATTGTGTAGCGTTAAATTAAATAATAATTTCAGTACAATAAATAAAACAAAATTGAAGTTACCTTACAGGTAAAAGGATAACTGTGAGAGAACATATTTTACGTGATGATAAAGATGTCAAATTATAAACAACGAATCCACACTTAAAGGGGGGAATTGTGTTGTTTAAATTTGGTCATTTGTGATATTTAACCCAACAAAATCTGTGCAATTAATTCAAGAAGAGAAATTATTTATAAGTGCATCTCTATTTGGTCAGGGTTCGGGTTTTTTCTGAGGTGCACTTTGATTATTCATATAAATACTTTGGATTTTTTTGTCATAAGCATTTAACAACCATGAAAATAAACAAAAACAAAATGTATGTCAGAGTCAGTGGCACAGCAGAATCCATCTGTAATTACAAAGCTCAGCCTTATTTGTAACAGAATAGAATTCATTACCATGAAACGTAAATTGCTGTGTGAGGTGTAAGCATTTTTTTAAAAGGATATGAAACCATAACAACAGCAAAGATTTTAGGTCAGTAAATAATTGTGTGTTTGCATGGAAATCAAACATTGCTTTGGTCACTACAATCACGTTGGGTTATCTTTCTTTTAGCCACACATCAGCTATGTGATCCAGCTTGAAGGGGCCCCGGAGCCACAGTCACAGCACCCTCCACTCCACGCTGCTACCATCCGATTATTGGCCACTAGGTTGAACGTCAGTCTGCCAGAGATTTGATTAGCAGCATCTGTGTGAGCAACTGGTCATTTACAAGTCATGTGAGAGGCCCACGTCGCTTGTGGATACTGACCGACACTTTGGATTTTGTGTTAGTCCTTCCTAATTTATTGTATGAATTACATTTATTAATGTCACAGCAAATTCTAATACAATTTTAAACAAATAGAAGATTATTATTTGACAACACTTGCATGTGATCCCACTTGTGTATAGTGCATTTCAAACTAATCTTGATTATGTAACTCCCAGATAAAAGGTGACTCAAAGTCAGTTTTTTTTTTTTTTTACCTCCATGGGATCAACTGTACCACATTCCCAAATGCTAAATACAAGAAAGGCGTTCGGTCATTTTCAAAGTTCTTCCCATGCCTTTGGAAAAGTAAAGAGAGGTGTGTCTCCCCTGTTGGAGGGGCCTCCTTCCTGCACAAACTAACAAAGTACCAAGGTGGTGGAAAGAGGGTAAAGGGGATTACCGTAGCGCTGGTCATCAAGTGAATTAGCCATTAATCATGTGAATCAATGATTGTGTAAAAAATGTAATTCACTTAAGATAGAAGCCAAATGAATGCAATGTAAAATGTAAAACACTGTGGTCAGGCTGTGCTGAAATAAATATGTATGATGACAACAGGTAGATGTAATTTAAAATAATTTCAATCATTCTGTTTTTTTGTGGATCCCCAAATGAACCAATAACCTGACAGCTCTTGAAGCCTAATGAAAATATATCATTAGCTGTTTATAGTAGATACTGTAACACAAAACCATACTTTGTCAGTCATAAAAAGTGAAGCACTTTCAGTCCACTCAACTGGCGCTCATCTGTCATCAGGCATTAATGAAGGGTCTTGGCCTTACCACCTGTTCTGCATATTCTAGATCCACACAGATGTTTGTGTAGCTGCAGGGGATGTTGCTCTGAGGCCAGCAGTAGTTGGCCTGTGTGGTATGTGCAGTACCCATCCAGTTTGCCCTGCCTGAGTAATAATAATAATACAAGTCTTCTCTGTTCTTTGTCTAAAAGTACGCACACCTGAATCTCTCCTCGCAAGGACACACAGGTGCACAGTGACAAAAAAATGCTTTTTACTATACTGCCCTACAAAGGCAGAGAGCACTAACTACGGTAGCAATAAAGTTGAGAAAAAAGAGTGTAAGGTTTTCAGGTTGGCTGGCGAACTGCATAAGAAATAAAAAGGCTGAAATGCTTTAATTTTATGCCTTTGATTATTCTAACCATTTACATTTAGCAGACGCTTTTATCCAAAGCAACTTACACACTCAGACTGAGGGCACAGCTTCAGGAGGAATTGGGGGTTCAGTATCTTGCTCAAGGATACTTTGACACATGGCTAGGGGAAGCTGGGATCAAACCGCCAACCTTCCCATTGGTGGACAACGGCGCTGCCACCAAGCCACAGCCACCACAAAACATTGCTGCCATTGAAATGTAGATAGCCTACTGTACTTTGGATAGTCTTCACGAAATGTTCAGAGAAACTGTAGTAACGACAAACAAAATGTGTTCTTTCAGCTTTCTTGTCAATTTGAAATAGTTTAAGAAAATAAACTTTATTTTGATTATTACTATTATAGCTTGTAGGAATTAATGTATGTTTTGCCGGGTGTCTGTCACTCTACTAATATTCATATAATAAATACATTTACAAAAGAATACATTTAAATCTGTGATTTAAAGGCAACTTCACCATATAGCATTTTGCTTTAGCTGTGTAGTTTGCTGTTTGTGGCAGAGAGTGCAGAGAGTGCGACGACAGGTTTTAGAGCCCAGAGATGACCAAACCAGAGTGTAGTAGAAGTGATCGGTACATGTACAAACAAAATAATGGAAACACCAAATCTTCAGTACTGAATCACCATTGTCAGCTTAGCAGTAGAGCTCCCTTGACTGGTGACTGAGAGCACCGTAGTCAGCTCAGCTCCCTTCCTTGTTAAGAGCATCCGAAAAAGACGGCAAAAACCACAGAAACAATCAAAATGTGATAACTGTCATAAATATTCAACTTGTAAACAGTGCCTGTATAGGCTAGCTTCCTCTGAAGGATTCTCAGGATACACCTTTGTCTCTGATTTGAATGTTTTTCTTTTATATGTAACACATTCTGTGAGAAATTGTAAAGCTATTGTTATTGTAAACCAGCTGATTTACACATCGGCACAGACAGAACCAGTTCTTGGGATGGGAACATTGTGGGAATATATTGTAGGTGCTCTTTTGAGAGAGGACCTCATTGTTTTATCTTGCAATAAGAGAAGGTAAATGTTAGCTTGTTAGACACATTGGCCTCTTTATATAAGATGTTTTTCTCCAAGGGGAATTTTACCCGTACTTTTATCTGCACCCACCATCAATATAAGACCACAGCCTTGTGCTCTGGAAATAGAGCAGCTTTGTGTAAGAGAAATGGCCAAGGCAAAGGTATGAAAATGTTCCCTTCCTGCTAGCCCCAATCAAAGAGAGTCAGGGGCCAATGTGGAAAGGGCTGACTTGTTTCCTGCCTTGTTGACTCCTCTCACAGTTTTATACAGTGTATACATAGAGTAGGACAAAAGACAGAAGGAGAAGAAACCCATGAATGGTTTCATTGTGTCTCTGTTGTATATCTCTATTTATAGCTCCATTGTCTGGACTGAATTTGATTGGACGTCGTGGAAATACCTGCCCAGATTTTAGGCTACACCGTAGGTGGTTTGGTTTCTTTTCACTTGACCATGTGATCCTGATTTTGTTCTTTTATGAGTTACATGCTGGCCTGCTGTGGTGTGGCACACAGGACAGGGGTGCATTCAGTTAGTTTAGCACTGTGGTTTGTGGTCAAATGCGGAGAATATCATTAATACAGCGCATAGCTCTATTTTTGTCACTGACCCATATTAAAATGATCACAGTATAGTAAGTATAAAAATCTATTTAATGTTTGCTATGACAACTCCAAATTCTGAATCCCACAACAGGGTGACCCAATCTGTAATTATTGTTCAACTTATACTCAAAATAAACTGTCTGCTGTCCTCGGTTAGTGGTGCATGATAGGCTATGAGTAACACAAATTATTCTTTGTTTCTGTAGCTTCTACTTTAAGAAGAAAAGAACAACTTCAACGTGAGAGGGAAAGGTGGGAACGAAAGCCCACAATTTAGATTTTTCAAATGGCTGCGGTTCAGTTTCTCTACCACCATTTCCTACATGTAAAAATGGATTCTTGTCTGCTTCCGGTTGTCATTCTGGTCTGCTGTACAAACATTTTTCAGCATCTTTATTGGTTCTTTTCATCTGTGGCAACCATGCAACAGCATCACATGGTTGGTGCTCACATGGCATCTGCTACAGCAAAAAGGAAAAGGTCTGTCATTACACTGTTGAGGCTGGAGATTAATCTATAATTGGTAAATGCATCAGCACCGCATCTTATGGGAAATGAAGACATTCTTTATTGATGCCTAATGTTTCCCATCAGCCATCCTTACTCCTTCTGCTCCTTTTAGCCCTAAACTGTAATGCCTGTTTTATTGTGAGTAATAGTGGCAGTAGAAAGGCACTTACTCTGTATTTGGAGCAAAGCCAGCAAAGTGGGACAAATGGAGCGACCCATTCAGTAGTTCTAAAAAAAAAAATTTAAGACCTCTTCGCTCTAGTTTGGTGCTGACACAAAAGGAGGTATTGATGTAAGGGAATACTGAAGCTTTGTGTTGTACCCAGCAGAACTGGCTGAGGAAACAGCTCTTTCTGAAACCTTAATTCAAAATGCAAATCTTGTACTCTAGAAACCTACAGTAAGCCTATTTTATTTGAGCTGTGCATGGTTTAAGTAACACACAACACAGACGTTTAAGAAACGATGCTGTTTTGTGTGTGATATTGACATTTAAGCAACGTTTGAAGGAGACAAAATACAAATACTTGTTTTTCTTTTTAATTCTCGTGGTTAGCAGTTCCCAGTGTTTTTTATATACAGTAAGCTGCAATGTAAATGTCCCTATACACTCCTGTTGTCTAACAGGGGCCTAAAGAAACAAAAAGCACAAGAATCTAGAAAATTGTTCATGTGTCTTTCTCTGGCATGGCAGGAATTCATTTTGTGGCTTCGAATTGTCTCAGGAATGAATGTGAGTCTGGATTTGAAATGTATGCATGATGAGTGTATTTCCATAAAAAAATAAAGAAACGGTAAGTAAATCTAGGAGTGACACCTATTCACTGAGAATCAGAGCAGTGCATTGTCATTTTGTTTTCTTTAAGCCACCTGCTGACCTAACTCCTAAGTATTTACTTAAAATCTCCCACAAAACCATTGGCTGAACTGCATTGGGCTGACTGAAACAAAATGTCATGCTAGGTGGTTAAAACCATGAAAGGGGCATGTTATTTCAAACTATAATGGATATCTACATTTAGAGTGAGAGTAATGCTTTATGTTTTCTTGTGGGACTGGGTAGAGGGGCTGGCAGTATTGTGCATAAACACTGAGGTCATAATCAAATGATAAAGGGCGTTCCAGTGAAAACAAATGTGGACCAAGAGAAAATCAATTAGGGAAGTAAAAGATTACACTGTATTTGGGTAGAAACTCCATGGTGTTTATCACATGTCACATGCCCCCTCCTACTCTAACAGGCCTTTCCTTGGAACGAGGTGCCAAAACATAAATAAAACATAAATGAATCAAGTTAACACTTTTACCTTTGTAACACATTAGCTGACATTTTTCTTAAGAAGTAGGTTTTTCAGATTGTTTTTAACAGCACATTTTTGGCACCTGACAGAGAACATCTAGACTTTATTGGAAGAATGAAAATTGGCCAATGCATTTTTTTAATTAAGCTACCACAGTCATCACAATTACTGTTATTCTCTATGCAGTTTGGTGGCTGTAATGGCCAGGCAGCTTGTGTCTCTGCTCACGTCTCGGAGGCACCTTTCACATGTTTTGCTGAATTTAATTCACAAAATGGGCATCCATTCCCGTTCTGTTGAAGCTTTTATGACATGGTCAGCCACAATGGAGTACTCAAAAAACAGAAGTTGCATTATGTTTCATGTCCAAAGAAATTTAGAAATGTTGCTCAATAGGTCAGTGAATCATGATATAATTGCACTATCTTCAGCGCAAGAGTTGCTCAATTGAAACAGTTGCTGACTTCCTGCTAAAAAATGAATAGACACATAGATAAGGCTAGATAGCAAGGGATGTATGTTGATAAAGTTTTGAAACATTAATAAGTTTGTACTTTTACGGTCATTTGTGTATGAGGAAAAACTGGTGTTCATACTCATTTTTACACTGCTTTTAGAGACTGTGTTGACAGCAAAAACATCATTGTATCTGTTGCAGGGAAACCAAACCACATCAGATCTTTGATGTCTGTCTATGGTTGAATGTGAAGACAAAAAAACAGCACTCATTAATCCCCAGGTTACCGTTTCCTGTTTAAGCTCAAAATAAGAAAAATGTCTGGCTTTAATAACGCCGAGACAGCTCACGTGACCTTTGATCCCATGTCAATAAATGCCTGTGAAAAACATGTTTTATTGCCAGCATTTTATTTGAAGTAGCATGATATTGGCCAAGAAGTGCGTCCTACGCAAAGTGTACCACAGAGCTTCATGCAACTTCTGCTGATACACTGTAAAACTACCCATATGGATTTTTATGTATAGTTGGGAAATGATCAAAGATGAGAGAACACTCGATAATAGTGACATTTCCAATACACCAGTTTTATATGACAGATGAAAACTGCTTAATTTGTCTCCACATCACTCATCACTTGTATGCAGTGGGTTTTGTGCATTGAAATTCTGTGCCCACTCCTCGCACAGTCACTCATTATCACATGCAACAACTTGAGTTTTATGAATTGCATTCCTCACTGTGAGATAATTTACTGTGTATTTAGATTTATGTCGCCTCCTCAACCATAATTATCGCCTGCAACAGCACAAGTTTTATGAGACACGTCTGAATTAACTCAGTTTTGTGTCTGTTTATCACAGATTGTACAGAACGGTATCATTCGGATCCTCTGTTTTGCATATTTCAAACCCCTCATGGTTGATGTGGCAGGGCACCATATAACAGAGCAGGAGGGTGGGGTTACCTAAATGCCATCATTTTACTGGGGGGACTGTAAAGTGGTTATTCTATATTTACTCCAACCATACAGAGTTACTCCACCCTCCACACGTCCCACATAAAGCCACTCCAATATAAGTTTATAAATGCTGAACCTCTCCTCATTAGGTTTAGACTCAGACGCTGCGGACCTGGAATCACTTTCTATTAAAATAGAACAACCAGCCTAAACTAACCACATAATGATCTGTTGATATCAGCAAACGTACTTTAAGTGCACTGAGGTGGTTTTGCTTAGCAATGTGTGAGAGCTCAGATGAGTGAATTAATTAATATTTAAACAAAAAAAGGCATTTTTTTTTGTGAAAGACAAAGACTGAGGCAGACAGAGAAAGCTTTTATAAACGATAGCTTCCCTGCGTTTCTGCGAGCGGGTGGGGTCAGGTGGACGAAAATGACTTGGACCACATTATATGTAAAGTTGGGGTAATTACTAGGTTTGGAAACTTAAATAGCCGGGCCCACAGCGGTAAACACACTCGAAGTCAAGGCAGCTGCCTCCACAGTATCCTTCCTTCTTGGCTCCTGAGAGACAAACTAGTCAGTGTGCAGAAAGCTTAAACATTTGGTTTAGGTAGACCAAAAAAAAGTCAGGGACACTTTAATTAACCTCTCAAACAAAAAGTAAAGAGGCTTGGAAATCACTGAGTGGTTGTGTTTCACAACTAAAACTATAAAATGAACTGGGAATGTTTCTTTTATAGATGTCTTTTTTTTGCACAAAGCACAAAACAGCTCAACAAACTCTTACATGCACACAGATAAATGTGAACCAGCCATGAGAAGTCCTACTGGTAATGGACCAAATAGCAGGAATAGCTTAAGGTACCAGTACTCTATCAGAAGTGGTTGTCTGATAGTCAAATAGCTTCAAACCCCCCCACACACACACACACACATACCTCTCCAACATCTGATTTTCTTGTATTGGGGGGGACAACACATCGTACAAAGTATTTTTTTTCTAACATAACCCATACAGTCCAATGACGACAACCCTGCAACAAAAGCTACCTTTGTGAATTTTATAATGTTTTTGACTTCGGCAGGGAGGTGTTGATTAATCTGTGGTTATTTTTGAGGATGGAGTTTGTAGCATTGTTAAGCAAATAATCTGTGAAGGCACTTTCAGTGCTGATGAGTGTACTTATGCCCACCGTTCCTCTTCGCTAATGAAGTGTTCCTGCGTTTGGTATAAACACCCCATTAGAAGCTTTACGGAGCTAGTATGTATTGCAGGGGAACTGTTATACTGTATTGACAGGTGTTCCTTTTATTTTACACCACATGGTTATATTTGCATTGATCTGCCACAGTTGCTTCCCTTTATGTTGTCATTGCTAATCCTCTTTGAATCTCTTTGATGACGAAATGGGGAAGTTGTGCTTGAATGTAAAACAGACAAGTTAACTAAATAACAGTTTTGCCACAATTATGGATGCAGTATTTCCATGCCAAAAGTGAAATGTTTTAAAGTTAATGTAAAAGAAGGTTTATTGTAACAAACAAAATGCAAAAGAAACAGACTGGGACATCAGCAAGCCAGAGTATCGGGGTCTCTTTTTATCACCAGCCAAGAGACTTGTGTCAACAGACAGAGACCTCCCGACAAACCTCACACAATCCTGCAAACCAGCTGCAATTGGAATGTTTGCATACAGTGGCAGTGTACATATCTGTTTTTACAGAATGCGTCCTTACAGTCCCGAAGACAACTTCAAACAACTTTGTTTCCAATTACAAACATGCATGTATAGCAAACAACAGTATACGTGCGCAAGAAAAGTACCCCTGCAGAGGGGAAAAGAACCTGTGGAGCACATTCCGAGCTGGAGTCATTATGACTTTTAGCAAAGAGAATAAATAAATAAAGAAGCATGGGACATTACTTCTAAATCTCATGCGTAAATTACCTGGCAAAACATTGGTATTTCCTCTTCCTGCCATGAGCATTGCTATACAAAGCAATTAATTTTTTTGGCTATGCATAAACATTTCGTTTCAAGTTTCTTTGGTGCAGCTTATGCTGCTAACTCAGAAGTTGCTGGACAAAAATAACTAACGGAGGTTCCTGGAAGTATTTGGAACAGCTCATTATTGTTCACAAGCCCTCAGCTATCTCCCTTTGCTAAGGAAATAAATGTGGACACGCCAGCGATACAGTTTGCTGTGGACAGAAAACAGTCCGAAGTGCAAAAACAAAGATAGCTTTCTATTTTCACCATGCTATACTCATATGTAAAGTTTCAATATTGTTTCAAACACCTTTGCTTCAATAGTCAAAAGCTTTATATGCATTTTCCGCTCAACAATACATTTTCTTCATCAAACTATTTTAAATAGTAAAAAACTTTAAATAGCACACTGTCAGAAAATATATATCTCTCCGTATCAGGATAAAAGACCCTAATAAATATCAGACAATAACAGTTTTCCAAAAGGTTGGTTTTTCCTGCATCGGGGTTTAGAGTTCATGTCCATCAAAGTCTATAAAAAGTTAAACACTTTTTCCTCAATCAAACTAATAGACTTATCTGTTAGCATTTCTTCACTGCTTACAAATTTATACCCAAAAAGCTTCAGCGTTGGCCCACAAACTTTCTGTACAACCTGGGCCAATTTGAATGGTAAACGGAACCTCCATTTCTCCACTTGTTCTGAGGATTTTTTCTGTGTGGAGTAAACACCACTGGTCTCCTTAGAAGCCTGGGTGTTCTTCAGGATCCAGGATTTCACTTGTGCAGTGAACGGGATTCCAGTAAACCTGTACATCTCTGTTGCCTTCTTCATGGGGAACCGAGCAATGTCCTCGTACCGCACCAGCATGTAACGCCTGCGCAGCCACGGTGGCTGTCTGAGGCCAATCTCAGCGGACATCCTGATGTTGTCGCAGTTCCCTTTCAGCTTCCTCACCTCATCATCGTCAATGGGAACATCCACATTCATAGCCCACTGCTTCCAGTTCTTGTATTTCGCTTCAAAGGCCACCATGCGCGAGGCCAGTACAGCCCGAGGATCCCGAACCAGCTGAATGAACTTCATGTCAAGGCGTGGGTCCTCAGCCAGAGGACGGAGGTTCTCCAGCTGGCGCACCCTCACTGACTTGATGGTCTTGTGACCTTTTTGGCGGCAGGACTCAGACGCCATGGTCAGGTTCAGGGGCCCACAGCGCCTGGTCCTGCAGTGATAACGCTCAAAGACCCCTTTGATGAAGGGGCTGCAGACCGACTCCTCACACAGAGAGCTGCTGGACTCCCTGCGGAAGAGGGCGGAGGTGATGTGGTCCACAGGGAGGGGTTCGATGAAGCTCTCCAGCAGGGAGAAGTCACACAGGAAGAGCTGCTGGAGAACGTCGCGGTATGCCTTGGCTGCCACTGTGGCGTTGGTGCCGCCAGTCTCCAGCGTCAACATCTTCTCCACATGCCACAGCGGCTCAAACAGATAAAACATGTTGTCCCCCTGCTGGTTGAAAAACTCGCCCACAAACGAGGAGCCCGTCCTGGTGGTGGCTAACAGGAGGATGTGTTTCCTGCCCCTCGTCACCACCTCCTGGTGCTTGCTGTAGTTCTCCAGGCGCCGCTTCATTAATGTGAAGGCAGAGTCCATCTTGCTGAGTGTGGTTAAAGAACCATTGTGCTTCAGCAGTATGTGGGAGAAACCACTGGGCTGTAGAGGGGTCTGAGGGGTCTGCTTTAAGGTGAGCTTATCTGACACCCTGAAAGTGCGAGAGGAATCACATAAGAAGTCATAGCTTGTCATAGCAAGTCATAGTCATAGTTGTTATTTAACTTTACATTTGCAGCAATTTTGTGTTGGTCAGGAAGTTTTTGTAAAATATCTCGTCCAAGCATAGACGAGATAAACATACACAAACCTGCTGGAAATCACAAAAGCACTCCATTGATCACTGAAATGGACTTACCGTGAGATAAAGTTGTTTTCCTTCTCAATGATAACAAGTGTCACAAAAAAGACGATGGATATTGTGTATTTGATCCTCATTCTTGGATGCAGTTGTGCCTGGATATGATTTTACAGACTGCTTCTTAATAGGTTCTGCCAATCTTGCAAGTCTCCAGTCGCCTTCTTAAAGAGCCTTCCGGTTATTTGTATTCCCTGTTGCAGGCGATGTTTCATCCTGTAAATGAAATGAACATCAACCTGTCAGCTACGCATTTTGCACATTTGAGCACGGCTGTGGGTAACTACCTGGATCTCAATTCTTTCTGTCTACTCATGGAAATGGTGGAAGTTGACAATCAATTGTTGCATAGTAAAACCACACTAGGATGCTGAGTCAGAGTAGTGGTTATACAAAGCACCTCTGCTTCTCATGCCTCTTTTCTTCCTCTTTTTGTTCAGCCTGCACAGCACCACTGTACGGTATAATGCAAAACCAATGATAGAGGCATTTACTCAGAGAAAAAAATAAGAAGGTAAGAATAGAAAAAAGCTGAATGTGTTTCCACAAGGAAGTCTTTGTTACCTTTAAGTGCACCAGAGCATTTCAGGAACATGCCCACCCACCATGGGTTGGTGCACATAGAAAAACTGTATTAATAATTCATGCGTTGTAGAAGTTATTTAAAAAAATTAGCAGAAAAATAACTGTGAGGGCACAACTTAAATATAAGTGACAGACTGCAATCAAGCACAATTTTGTAATTAAACTGTAATTCCACAACTGCAAAGCTGCAAAGAGTTGTCTGGGTTAGAGTGACGATCCTACCTCCCACTGATAGGTAGCAAAGCAGCCTGTGGTCCAAACTGGGAGCTGCTCCTCCATGTCAACACTGGGAGCAGATCTTTTCAACATAGGCCATCAGTGACATGAGCTACTGGTGCAGACCATCTGGTGGTGGCTAATGGCTTGCTGCTTTCTCATAATATGACTTTGTGTTATTAAAACACTGACTGAGACTGAGGGGGACACATGTCCAAACACTGGGAGGTATAACTGCACAGTGCTGAAATTGAAGGGGAAAGCCTGCTTGTCATGAAGCCATAAATTGTAGTGCTCTGAGCCCACAGGTCATTCAGTACTTCTGTTAGTCTGTAGAGGGCAGGCAGTGGGTAGTCAACTGAAGATAAGAGTGGGGTTAATGATGCCTATTTGGGAATGTCTTGCACATTCCTGAAAAATTTATATAAGTTCACTTATAAGATCATCGCAGCTTGGTTTAGAGCCCTGACAAATTTTCGTATTTTAGCATAAGCCTACCTTACCTTGTCTGCCAGTGAAAGGGTCAGTAACAAGGCAAGAGTAAATGAAACAGTCTCCACCCTGAGGAAATTGGAAAAGTGTCATTTCGATGTGTCCCCACAAAAATACAAGTTAGACATTTAAAAGGTATGTAAGTAACCACACAGAGGGTGTCAGTCTTCCTGAATCAGACATCTGGGTTTATGAAAACATTTGTTTATTGGATCTGTCAGGTGCTGCGCACAGTATCCTGAGTGTGTCTGCGATTTCTTATGGATCACTTTTAAACAATTGCAAGTCTAGCCTCGGGGCTGACACATAGGTGAAACTGTTGCTATTAATTAGCAGAGCCACAAGCAACAGACCAACCTTTTCCCTCACTACATGTGATTGACACAAAACAAGCAGCACTGTGGAGGAAGTGAAAAGCCTGATACATGACCACGCCTGGAGGTCCAATTCTCACATCCTGTTGTGACCTCTGTCCTGGCCAGGGTTTTGAGCACAGGAGCCCGCCCAAATGACTTCAGTCTAAACACAGGGAATGGTTGGACACTGCCTTCGAAATGCTCTGAGAGGGAATGGGAAGTTTACAGTTCCACTAGAGAGCAGTGTTGACGTGGAACAGCATGTAATGAAAAGGTGAACAGCCTGTGTACTGAGACACGTTTTCACCGGGAGGAAAAATCAGCTCTGTCTTGCACCACCCTGCCGCATGCCACAACCACAAAGGTCTCTTTACACAGGAGTGACTCTAAACCTCCTTTGGGCTGAGAGTGCAGAACATAAACTCCCAGGTCACTCACACGTCACAGGGTCAGTGACTAAACCCCCTGGATGTAACAAGTCATGTAGAACTGGTCCGATAATGCGCCAAAGGAAATTACAGAGTCCTTGAGCCCTCAGTGGTCATTTAATTGTGCAAATACAGCCACAGTCTGTCTTAAGTAAACCAACAGAAGACCTGAGTAAATCTACCATTATAGTACAGCATATTTGTTCTGACGTTTATTTTCTCCTGTGACTGTACCTGAACAAATTAAGACAAACACCAAAAACGATTTGGCCTAATGAACAAGACATGAGTGAATGATTACTGTTCTCTCAGTGGAAAAACCTGATTTGATAAATGTAGAGTACTAACAGTTTAGTTCTGGGGGACTGAGTATGTATGTATATAAGCAGTTTTAGTTCTCTCCATATGTGATTTAAAATAAACCCCCCAAAAAGCTACATCAACAATTCATCAAGAAAATAAGTGGTCTGAGATTTTGTCATTTATATGGTAAATTAGATGTACACCAATTATCTCAGCTTATTGCATCTGCTGTGTAAAGTCAAAAACAACGCTGCACACATGAGCTCACATTCTTGAATATTCACAAACCACTGTGGCGTATGACACTTTTGATCATCTGCTTATAACAAAACCATCACTGGACCATTTATCATCTTGCTACAAATGCTTTTAATAGCTGCCTTTTTATTTAATGTAAATCTTATGTGAAGACAAATTAAACACCAGTATGAAAATGCAGTATGTAGGTGTGATAATTAAATGATGATGTGTTTCGATATACAAAACTTACATTTTTGAAAATGAATGGCAGAGTTAGAAAATAAGCTATTATACATATTATGAGATAATAGAAATATGTCAACTGTCATTTTTCTATACTGGTTATATAGTGGTATCTATCTTAGTGATATTTCTGTTTAATTTGAAGTCATTGTTGGCAATGTTATAAATCAGTGAAGGGAACATTGTACCAGTAGCCTACATTGTATTCCACTAACGTTTACATTTATTTGACATTCTGAATTTACAAACAAAACACAATGTATAAAACAGTATGCATTGTTTATAAATTAAGCTATATGAAATTGTTCAAATTAGCTATTATCTTAAGTTAGCCTACCTCAGGTATTTCATTTACTGCATTGGCCAAACACAGACACGCCCATCTTATTAATTTATCTATAAACAGTTTCTGAGTTTACTTTCTGAAAAATGTACAGTTAGCAATCACGGTATAAACTTACCCAAGGAAAACTACGTGGGATGTGTTCAGTCATTACCCGTTTGTTTGTAAAGTTTGTTCTTGGTCAGTTTAACGTTAACGGTCCTTTCGAGTGAGAGTTATTAGGGTTGCCTGGTAACAATGAAAAGCAGTATTGTTCCCATGGTTACCCGCAGTTTAACGAGTGCCCTCATAGAAAGGTGGGTTACTTTTGGCCAGGTTTTTTTTTAGAGATGATCATACTAGGAGCCTATAAAAAGATTCTTTAAAATAGTGGAGTGGAGTATGATTCATGCCTGTTGATAAAATATGTGCTGGACTATGCGATGATTTTGCACTTAGGGAGTAGGCTAGACTAGGCCAAGATGTAGTGACCACATTGGTAAGTCAGCATACATGATGCTACTGTAAATACAGAACAGTTACTCTTCTTGCAACTTTGCTGTTAATTTCTACACTGATTTATGAACAGGTTGAAAAGTTAAGTGACTTTTATTTCAGAGGTCAATAACAGTTTGATAGTGATTGCATTGTATTTGCATGGTGCCATTAAAGTTTAAAAATCATCCCATGTGATATTATTAGTTTATAGGTTAGAGTTATTTATAAAGTAATAATCAAATGCCAAAGGAGCAGTTTGTCCGCTCTCCATACCCACCATCATGATGTGCTGCGGTGTCTGAAGGCGTCCCAGCTTCGGTTAGTCCGCGAAGTCGATCAGCCTTTCCTTCAAAGCGCGACTCCGGGGAGAAATGAATTCCATTACTTCCCCAGACTACTTCACTTGTGTGACAAAAAACAATCCGGTCCAAAAGAAGTAGCTTGACTAGTTCTGGTAAGTAAAACCTGTGGATCAGATGGAGTCATGTTGCAGGAGGCTGCAGGTCAAGCTGCCCGGCGAACTGAATGACAAGTGAATCACATGGGCAACTTTTGGTCCAAAGGAGCGGAGCTTCAGGTAGGAGGCGCACTGCCACGACCCCTCACAGACCCTCTGTTTCTAGTCTGTAATAATAGATAGCAAACACACTTTATACACATAAACAATGTTAAGGTAAACAACGGGGTGTTGGCCTGATATGACCATGTGCTGCTGTTATTTAGGTCTATTGGAAGTTTTTAGTAGTTATTGATGTAGGCTACTCACAGTGAAAGAAGAGGCAAACCCTCCACCTAGTGGAAAAAAACACAACATGCGTCTCTGTTACACTGACCTCTAGGTGGATAGAATATGATATTTACAAAACACTCAGGCCTACAGATTCTGTCTACAGCCTATTAAATTAAAAGGCGTAATTTACTCAATTACTGTACTTGTTGGCTACATTTCAAAGGGAAATATACTTTTTACTACACTAAATTTATTTAGCAGCTTTAATTTGTTACTTTACAGATATAAGATTTTGCCTATATAAGATCAGTTCATACTATAGCCTATATATTTTTTTACATTGTATGTAGTATGTAAAGTAGTTCAAATTAGCTCTGCCATGATCAGTTACAGCATTAACACATCACTCCGTACACATTACTGCATCAGTAATAATAAAACAATGATACAGTAGGCTATAATTAGCCTACAATACACTCTCAAAGGGGCCATTGAGCATTATGAGGAGCTTATCTTTACTTTTGATATTTTAAATAGGCCGACCTTTGTTGATAAAAACATTATGTATTTTTACTTTACAGAATGCAGGACTTTGCTTGCAAAGGAGCTTTTTATTTTCATTTTGGTATGGTTATTTGCTAGGATCTGAACACTTCTTCAACCACTGATTACGCTGTTGTATGATTATAGAATGCTGCACGACTTTGAACTACGATTCCCATCAACTCTGTCGCTTAATGATGACGCACTAACAGAGAATCTTCAAGAAAGGTTGCCAAACAATTGCGTCACAAACCTGCGCACTTGTTTCTAGAAAGGTGAACGACGAACAGTGCTTTCCAGGTATGTAACCATGCATCAGAACATAACATTGTTAATGTTCATATTTAATTTATTTGGTTAGACTAACAGACTGGACCGTAATACCGGTAGTCCACAAAGACTATGTAGTGAAAGGAGTACGCAGCTGTGTCGTGCTAGCGTTAGCTAGTTTAGCTAACGTTAACGTTAACGAACATGGAACGTTATGAGTTCATTTTCGTCACTAACTGGCCAGTGTTACGGCTAAACTAACGTTACTTTAACGTTGTTGCCTAACTGGCTTTGTGACTCATCGTAACAAATATAGAAAATGGGTTCAAACATTATGTCACACGAGGCTCTGTTTACCTTTCAGACTGATACCGGATAATATATTGTGACCATGTTGGTGGCGAGGCTAACGTGTCTGAGGAGTGGCCCTCTCATCGGGCTCCGCACTGTGCTGTCACAGGGCTCCTCAGCCCTGAGAGCACCCACCCTGAAGGCCTGTCCACCTCTGCTCAGGCCCCAGCAGGTACTGTAAAGTTAACACCAACACGCTGGCATTCACGGCTCTCTTAACATTTCTCTAAGCGTTCTGATTGCTGCATTCACTTTTCATTGTTATTGCCACACCAGTAACACACACATCCGATGACTATTTGTACTGCTCTTACTAAGATTAAACTAGTTTAGAATAAACTCTGATTATTAAGTTTTGCCACACAACAGCAGATTTTGAAATACACTTAAAGATTACATCAGATAGTGGGCTCTGAATGTAAAGAAATAACCCCCAAGAACATTGCATATGATACATCTAGCCTCAAATCTCTGGAATGTTTTTAATACATCCAAATCTGTGTGTCCTTGACACAACCTATCTTCAAGTTTCATGATTTTAAGTATATTTATCTTTTGTTGATGAAGGATGGAGATAGAGAGGAACAACATTTAGACAGGAACATCCTAAATGCCAGATAATGCCTCAGATTTTACCACTTGCCTCTCCAAGCGCCGTGTGTAGGAGCAAAGTAATTAGCAGTAGATTGACCTGCAGGGTAGGAAACTGCAGCCTGATGTTTTTGAATGAATGGCAGCATCATTACAAAATCAGAGATGTTGGCAGCAATTCAGAGGTCTGACGCACGGGTTAAAAAACTGTCCTGTAAATGATGGTTCATGAATGTGAACCCTACTGACGTCTTGTCCCATCAGTGCCCCTATTAATTGAATCTAAACACCTTTGTTCTCAGATGAAGTTTCTCCCGATAAGACTGCAAGGGAAAGCACTTTTGTGAAATGATAAATGAAATGAAGCACAATAAAATGGTGTATCCACTTCTTGCCAGTTTGTAGGCAAATTGACCTTGGCCAATTACATTTTACTCACTCACTTTTGATTGATAGGAAGGGGGGTATGAAATCGTAGCCACTAAATCAACAACTTTAGTTTTGTGAAAGGTTTATTTTTCTTTCACCAGGGTTATTCCTCTAAGGCCAAATTTGGTTTCCGCCGTGGGAGGACAACCAGAGACCAGCTCCAAGAAGCCGCTTTTGAGCCTGCAACAGATACCGCCATTAGAAGTAATCACTATTACGTAATAGTATTTAATGTACTGTTAGATAACTGGAATTGTAAGCTATTCACTCTCTTAATCAAGCCGTAGTATATAATATATATTTATATACAATGTAAATATAGTGAGCTCACATAGTTTGGAGCCTTTTTTGATGGCTGCCTAAATTGCCATAATGCCAGCATTTTCTTTTGAAGCACAAATGAAACCTTTACCTGTGGCAGTCACTATGTTTATCTGTAAAAAATTTTCTAGTGTTTAGGTTTATTACATTTTTATGTGTGTCTCAAATAATTATTGTTGTGTCCACAGTTGACAGCATGGGAAGAATGATTCTGGCCGGAGGTGCAGCAGTTGGCCTTGGAGCTCTGTGCTACTATGGACTCGGCATGTCCAATGAAATCGGTGCCATTGAGAAAGCAGTGTGAGTAACAGGTTTTTGTACCAGCAGCTCTCTAATTCTGTTTTGAAGCACAGGTCTATGGAAAGAGTTTGTTACCTTCTAAGAGCTCCATATTCAACAACTCTTCCCTCTCTGCAGGATCTGGCCTCAGTATGTGAAGGACAGGATCCACTCCACTTACATGTACTTTGCAGGCAGTGTTGGACTGACAGCTTTGTCAGCTGTAGCAGTGAGCAGGACCCCAGCACTTATGGGTC
The DNA here is from genome assembly GCA_011952105.1 of Coreoperca whiteheadi. Lineage (NCBI taxonomy): Eukaryota > Metazoa > Chordata > Actinopteri > Centrarchiformes > Sinipercidae > Coreoperca > Coreoperca whiteheadi. The sequence continues at coordinate 16,459,050 of CM022492.1, forward strand.
TGATGATGCGAGGATCCTGGCTGGTAAACAAACTCAAGTGGACCCAACACACTGAACTGTAACATTTATTTTCAAATTAAATTGAAAGCTAATACACTATGGAGCTGGTTTAATAATATCTTTTTAATAGTGACTCAGAACCTTTTGATTTTTAGGTGTATTTACAGGTTATTAATATGAAAACCTGATGTTTGTTCTAACTCAGGCTATTGGAGCAACCTTCGCGGCTATGATTGGTGCTGGCATGCTGGTCAGGTCCGTTTCATATGAGCACAGCCCAGTGCCCAAACACCTCGCTTGGATGCTCCATGCAGGTTTGTAAGACACTGTCTACTGGAAAATGATTGTCCCACTCAGCCCTTGCTTCTTTTATGTAGCTACCTTATTTGAACACTAGTGGGCAGTCATGTTAAGGCTCAGAGAGTAACGGCTGGTGTTTCAGACCTCTACACTACATCGAGACATATGGCACAGATCTCTTTTGTTGTTGCGTGTTTTGAATGTAGTATTCAGTTGTCTTTTTGCTTTGTTTATTGATAAGGTGTGATGGGTGCTGTCATCGCTCCCCTCACTCTCCTGGGAGGGCCTCTGATGATGAGGGCCGCCTGGTACACAGCAGGCATCGTGGGAGGTCTGTCTACTGTGGCCATGTGTGCCCCAAGTGAGAAGTTCCTCAATATGGGCGGGCCATTGGCTGTCGGCTTTGGAGTGGTCTTTGCTTCCTCTATTGGTTAGTATAATATACTTTCACTTCACAAACCCTGTCTCAGGTGCACTACAGACAGTTCTGAATACTACACATTTTTGGGCTTTTCTCACCGAATATGCAATCAAAACAATGCAAGGGGCTGTGTTGGCACGTTGCATCAGGTATAAATAAGATGATAAAATATCATCGAGGAAGGCCAGTTTGAATAATAGGTCCCTGAGGATGAAGACACCAAAACACTGCACAGCATTTTATTGTGCTATGAGACAATATTTAATACCTCTGGAAAGTTACCACAGTGACAATCATTAAATCGTTTTAGCTAAACCGTAGAGACACGCCGTTCACGTTGCAAAGTATTTTACAGGATTGTGCTTTGGCACTCTGCATCAGCACACTGGCTGTGCAACTGCAGTGTTCTCATTGAAATAAATGAGGAAGCTGCTTTTTTTAAATTTTGTCTTTATGCCGTGCTGAACACATCTGTGCTCTGTATATAGACTAAATGTCTAGTGTGCAATATGTACTAAAACTAAAACGTTCCACTTGCATTACAGTGGCTCTGTGTTGTTGTGTTCATACCTGATGACAATCAAACTATAGAGGTATGAACATCTTAGAAAACTGTCACTAAATTACGTCATGTGTTCTTGATGTACTTGATGGGAATACAAATTGAATGTATTAGGTGTTTTCACCATGATTATGCCCCTGTTGTGGCACACAAGAAACTTGACTTCTTAATAAGATCGATATCGACAAATAAATGACAAATATGATGAGTAAATCACACCCATTGTGTTAGTTGTCACACAACCAATCAAGTTGATTTATGAAAATCAATTAGTTTGATGTCACCCAATAGGAGAATATCTGTATTCTGTATGAATTCATTTGCATGAACTACAGAAATAAACGGGTTTAAAATGATAGTCTACAACTCAGCGAATGTTCCTGTCTTCTTCAGGATCAATGTTCCTGCCGCCCACCTCAGCGTTCGGAGCAGGCCTGTACTCAGTGGCCATCTATGGAGGCCTGGTCCTGTTCAGCATGTTCCTCCTCTATGATACACAGAAGGTCATCAAGAGGGCAGAGACACACCCACTCTACGGTGTGCAGAAATATGACCCCATTAATGCGTAAGTCACTCCAGGAAATATTCAAGTACACTTTAAATGCAGGTTTCTTAAGAGTAATGTTGGTGATGTACTTGCACCAAGGGATAGATCTCATGTTTTTTTTTATCTTACAGATGTATGGGGATTTACATGGACACAATGAACATCTTCATAAGACTGGTGATGATTCTGGCTAACGGCGGCACCGGCAGAAAGAAGTAAACAGCAACATTCTGACTTCAGCTTCAGTCTTACCTTCCTCAGAGCTGAACAAAGTCATGTTTTATTACTAGCAGCATATGCCAGGTGTTAGTGACAAGTCTTATCTAACTGGTAAATAAACATGAATGCTTTGCAAGTGTGTGAAGAAGAGGATTGCAGTCGGGTACAAAGAAGACAAATTGTACATTGACAACACACTGAGAGCTCTTACCTTGATTGTGGAAGTATCTGGTTTATCCTGGGGGTTACAGACAAGTTCAATCTGTCAGCATAATTTCGCTTGCCTCAGGTGTCCTATGTATTCTTTATATTTTCTATTTATTTCCAATTGGTTGTGTTTCTTTTCTGATAAGAATGAGAATTCAAGAATATCTGGTATATGCAACAGAAATGCTACATGTCACCCATAGACTGGTCCAGACTCAGCACAATAAATTGCTGTGCTATATGCACTTGCACATGATGGGAGGTTAAAGAGGTTGGCACTATTTCATATAGTTCTGAAAAAATATACACAGGATTTTCAACAATAGAATCACTCATTAAACAAGTCAAAGGTGATGTTGCGCTTTTTTTTTGTCTGTTGCAGTTGTCTATTGTTATTGGTTCTTATAATTTCTAATTATACCAATTATTAAACTCTGTTTTCATTTTTCTAGTTAGTTAATTATCTTCGTAGAAAGCCACATGGTGAACGTTTGAAATAGAATTTAACCAAATATTCATACATTTGCACTGATCCTGGTTGAACACCTTAAATGTAAAACTGTTGTCTACTTGCATGCTGTAGACAGTAGTCTGTAGTATGATAATATTGTGCAAGCAATATTTGGAAAGAATTGACTATTTCAACAAAGGGCTAATTCATTCAATTAGTTGACAAACTTCTTAGTTGAGTTTTAGGTGCCTACCATAAGAAATGAATTGGCTGGACCTTGGCTGGAGTATCAGAAGAGTTAATTGACCTGCAAAACCACCAACACTCAAACAACTCAAGCTGCAGCTGAGATTGCGAGCAGTGTCTAAAATCAGTGTGAGGAAATGTTGGTGTTAACCTTTGCTACTAAATATAAGCCAAAACTTACATATTTTACAATTTTCCATCCAAACTCTCAGCAGCTCTGACCAGACTATGCAGGACTGGTGAGGGTCCACCTTGTATTTGCCTGTAAACAGTCAGTGTGTAGCAGCAGATGACAAAGGCTTAGCATAGTAATCCTCTTGTCCACCATCTGGCTGCTCCTCTAAAATTAAACCTCCAAACCAGGGCACTTGCAACAGATGCTAACATCTGTAAATATGCAGGTGCTTCATTAAAGCATGTACACGTGGCGTACACAGCTGCCAGGCAGTGTTTCAATCTCTCAGATCATGTTCACGTTTAGGACACGTATGATTCATATATACTGTGTATCGAAAAGCCCTGCAGATGGGAGGGATAAAAAGGGCAATAATGGATGAGATTGGGGAAAGCTTCAGCATGTGGAGATCTGCCATTACTGGGGATAAAAGTTGCTTTCTGTCAGTCATTTTCAGATTGATGACCAATATTTGGTTAGGGTCCAAGGTTTTTACTGCTTAATGTAGGCTTGACGGGTGTGTGAGAGCGGGAGAAACAAGTTCAAAGGTCAAAAAATAATGGCTATGGGTATATTAGTTATAGCTTCACCACCTGAACCCACAATACCTTAAGAAGTCTGTCATCTGAAGCAGTTTCATAATCGCACAGTCAGCTCATTTTCATGTGTACCCAAAGCTGGACGGCTGTACAGTGTTTCAGTTCATTTCTCAAACAGACTGAAATATCTCAACGACTATTGGATGGATTGCCTTGAAATTCTGAACAGACATTCATGGTGGAAGTGTTCACGCATCCTGTGAAATATCTCCTCTACTAGATGGATTGGGACAGAAGTTTGTGCAACATTCATGGTTCCCAGAGGATGAATCCTACACACTTTGGTGATCACGTGACATTTCCCCTAGCGCCACCATGAGGTTGGATGGATTGCTACGTTATTTGCACACATTCATCCTCCCCTCAGGATGACTTGTAATAACACTGGCGATCCCCTGATCTTTGCCTCTAGCGCCTTCATCAGGTCAAGAAAGTTATCCGTCTCCATCCTGCTCATTAAGAGTGATCCAACCACCACACATCGGACCCACAGTTTACACACACTAAACTGAGATGGTGAACTTGGTGAACGCTCTACCTGCTGAACACCAGCAGGTTAGCATGCTAAAGTTAGCATTTGGCTGAACGCACCGCTGTGCCTAAGTACAGCCTCAAAGAGCTGCGAGCATGGGAATAGATTCTTAGTCTTTGTTCTGCTATATACGTCCTCAACTGATATTTATATTTGTTTTCATTATGTATATACTAATTCAAAAATACATTACTCCACTACATTTCAGTAGGAAATTGTGCTTTTCATCCCACTACATTTATCTGACAGCTAGAGTGGAAAAACCTTATGGTATAAATTTGATTTATTATTATACAATAAAGCACCAAACAGTATTAAAGTAGTTAAAATTAGCTCCACCTCGAACAACTACAACATTAAAATGTTGCTTACATGTTAATGAATCAGTAATAATATTCTAATAAAAATATATACATTATTACACTAAAGGGGACATCCTGCTTAATGTGTACTTGTACTTTCAATGTGTATGTACATTTTGCTCATAACACTTCTATGATTCTACTTAAGTAATATTTTGAATGCAGGAAGTCAGCTTATATTTGCGTAGTTTATATATATATATATATATATATTCTGCCTTAAATCTTTAATATTCAGTAACATTAATTCTTGTGTCTGCACTGTGAAAGTCCACTAGAAACACTGAGCAGTCCTTAGATTCTGTGTTTATTTTAGCGAGCGGAGCAGATTTATCATTGGCTGCCAACCAGTAAGATGTATCAGTGTGTCATTGTACGTCAGACACTATTTTTATACCTGTAAATGTAGGAAGTGCACAGGTCTGCACCTCAATGTGAGTGAGTCAATACAGTTAACACACCTCGCTGAAATGGCAGGCAAACATGCACTCGCATGACAGCTGCTTGTAACCCAGGGACAAAAGTGGAAATTATGTTCAAAAATAAAAAGCATGACGTTTTGTCGCTAGTTTAGTTTCTCATGACTCCCATTAGATACGGGCGAGGTTGCAAAATGTAATACTCAGTTTCCCACTTTGGCCTTCAGAGAGCGTCACATTTAGACTTTCTTTATTTTTTATCGGATCAGCTGTTTATTTTTGGGCTGTATCCCTCCGAATTTGAGAGCAGTGTTTCAGGTTTGATCTGCCTAAGCTGCATGTGATTCATACCAGGAGGATTTCTTACAATTTTAAACAGTGCTTAGTGGCAAACATCTTCTGTAACATGACGTGCTTACATTAAGCTCAACTAAACATTAAATAGTTTATAATATCGACTATTTGTAAAAGCCTTGTTTTGTGTCTTGTGGCATAGTGATTGACATGTCACTGGGTTTCCGGGCAAAAGGGAACTGCAAAGGCCAAAGAAAGCCTCTTGGCTATAAGTGCATCACAGATCCACAAGTGCAGCTGAGGCTTGTGTTGGTCAGCAGCTGCCAAGGAGAGCAGCCACAGGAAGCTTAGGCCAGTGGGACTTGCTACATCATGTGACTAATGAGTTTGTTGAGACCCTTTAAAACACCAGCGAGAGGAGCCAAATGTGACGTGTCCATACAAATAAACAAAGAGCAGCAAATGTGCAGCACATGACAGAAAGGATGTTTGTTTATGGTTCCCAGTGTGTAAGCTGGAGTAAATTTAATATAATATTACACATCATTGATTTCAAACACTCCATTGTAAAGATGAAGTCTTAGGAAGTATATTATGTCACAAAATCTTTGATTTACCATTAATCATGCCTGCAGTACCTAATGTGTGCATTATCACATGTGTGCAGAGGTGTGATGATCACACCATATTGTGTGAAACCTGAACTCTCTTCCCTCCTCGTGGTGTTTTTCAGGAGAAAACGGAGTGAGAGTAGTGTGGTAGTAGATGTCTGCGGAGGGAAGGGATGCGTCACTGGATTAGTGCCTGAGAATCTGTCCCAGCCTCTTCCTCCTGATCTGCTGAGACGCCTCCAGAAGGGCACGACACTCGCTGCTCGCTTTTCCCTCCACCAAGCCCTCCCCATGAGCCAGCCAAGCCTTACCGCCCCACCAGGATGAAGAAAGAAAAGAAAACGCATGATTTACTCTTTCTCCTTCTGTTTCACTTCACCTTGGGTAAGGATCTGCTTTTCTTTTTTGTTCTTTGGGTGTGTGGTTAAGACTTCTTGCCTTGCTCTTATCTGGTTAATCCTCTAACACACAGAGGGCATGTCCATCTTTGCTTAGACTGTTCATGCTGCCTCCATTTCATATTTAAATGTGTGATTATTGTTTGTGTTGTGATTGTGGAAACTTAAATCCAAATGTATTTAGAATTCATCTCCATAATCCTCCTCCTCCCTGCTTTCGGTTCCTGCCCTTTTTAGCAAGTGAGTGCAACAGTTATTACTTCAGTAGATAAGCATTTCCATTAGAAATAGAACTAAATGTAGACAAACCTGTATGATGTATGTGATATTCTTCAGGTTTTGACAAAATATGGAGTTGCTTGTCATTATTTTATCATTTCTTCTCTGCTCAAATAACTTGGAGCACGTTTATTTGTTTCCCCCGTAAAGGGCAATCAGACTATGCGCCGTATTTTTATGATAATGGACCCAGCAGTACAAATGGGAATATGGCCTTGTTCAGCATCTCCGAGGATACAGCAGTTGGTAAGTCTCATGTGCAATCTAATGATTATTTTCACAATCACAGATCCACTTGATTTCAGTATGAGATAACGTTTAGTTTAGCTGAAAGGTGTTTAGTTCACATGCATAGGTTTGACCATGAAATTATCACACTGGTATTGAGGCTCCACCTAATCACTGTAAGACCTTTTGGATTGTGACGTACATCAAGACTTACTGGAAGAAAACAATATGGGTGGTGGCTCATCTGCCCTGATTATTAAATGTGCCATTCACACTGAATAAGAAGCACGGCTAAATGAAACGAAGGCGTTTTCACCTCCCCTGCATGATTTTAATGAACATAAAAAGGGTTTTGTGCTTTTAACATTTTGGCATTATTGTTTCTCTTTCATTTTTACCACATAGGGACACAGATATACATTCTGAATGGCACAGATCCAGAGGGAGATCCGATACGATATGGTCTGACTTTTGAAAAGGGCTCCACAGAATATTTTATGGCGGACCCCAAATCAGGGCACGTGACTCTAATTCAGGAGCTCGACAGAGAGGTGAGCCTGTTCACGAGACTCTTCTTTAGAAGAAACCTTCTGTAAATCTGTCACCACTGTGGCTCAAAGACATTTACCTCTTCTTTGTAGAAACAAGGTGAAATCTCAGTGCTGGTAAGCATAACGGATGGTCGCAATAAAGTAAGTTTTTACTCTTAATGTGATATATTTTTGTTTATACTTTACTGTCATCAATTCACAGCAATAATCAAACCATTTCTGGTTTCATAACCTCCAATCCATTGCATTTTTACAGCTGTGCTTATACACTTCATTCTAATTGGGAAATAAAACAAAAATAGTGGGAGGAAAGAAAAAGAGAAAACACCCATAGATCTGTGAAAACGATATATGATATCTACTTTTACAAAATAATTGCTGTAAAACAATGTAAACAGCAGCAAACTTACTATGCTTACAGTCTGTGCTTGAGAAAATAATGTGTTTACATAGAATGACCTTTTTCTGATCACTTTCAGTGAATCATTTCTCCCTGAAAATGGAAATAAATTCCGATTGGTGCAATTGTATTTTATTTGCAGTTGAGAATTAGTTTTCTTGTTGCTTTTAGGTTGTTGAGACCGTGAGAGTGTTTGTCACTGATGCCAATGATGAACCACCTGAATTTCAAAACCTGCCTTTCATCATTGAAATCCCGGAGGTACAGTATGTTGAATAAATACACCAAGTACAAAATAATAAATACAAGAAATCATTTCTTTAGTTCTTTCTGTGCCAAAAACAACCTCCTAATCTGTTGACTGAGTCAAACAAATGATTCAGAATAAAGTAGGTTGTAGGGTTATAATATCTCTTGTCTCTCTAACAGGATACTGCTCCAGGAAGTAGCATCTACAGGGTCCAAGCAGTGGATAAAGATATGGGCTCTGGAGGCAGCGTCTCATATTATCTACAGGTAACCCTACAGTTTTGTTGGTATGCATACAATGCACAGTTGTGACCCTGGCATCTCTACAGCTCTGTATTGGTAAAATTAAGTGCTGATTTTTTTGCATCTGAGTTAAAACAAGGTTGCCCAAGGCTGTTCTTTTTTGTTTGCCCAAGTCAACCACGAATATTTCAGGAACCCATTGGAGGCTTGTGTTGAATTTTAAGCACCACAAAACTTGGTTTTTATTTTGACTCAGGTGAGAGTTATCCATATGTGTCTCGATCAAATTTGTAATACATCCAGAACTTAATATTTCCTAAAATGTAATTCATGCTTTTATTTAGTCCTGCTAAGACTACTGTACCTATCTTTACTCTGGCATTTGGCGGAAAAAACTCCCTCCAGAATGCAAAAGCCAAGCTTTACCAGTAACACTTGCCTGGAAAAGTGACCAAGATTTTTGAGCCCCCAGCGTACATCTCCAGACCTTTTTACTCCTACACCCTGGAATAAACTCGAAAGTCTGCCAAAAGGTTTATACCCTCAGTTCCAAAAACCTATTTAAAAAAAAATGTTTTTACTGTTTCATATTTACTATTTATTGATGCTTTTCTATTGTTTGATTTAATTTCCATTTTTTAATCCATTTAAAAGACCTATTATTTTTATTATTACAACAGCACCATTATTATCTACATTGTGATACTGTTAACGGGCTTGGTATGCCCCTAACACTCGGGGGTAAGACCAGAGGTTGTGCTGACATCGTGAGAGCTGTGCTGCCATGTGGAGGGAGGAAAAGGGCATTCGAGGGATGGTAGGGAAAGATTAATCTCATACCAGAGAGCAGTCTGGAAATGGTGTTACTTTAGTGGATTAAATTTCAATTACATTTGAGCAAGGCACTGAAGGCTTAATGGGGGCTTAGGGTTGGTCTGGGCCAACAGCTGACACCACAGTAGTTATTGTTCATGTGTCAACTGTGAGACCAAAACTACCCTGATGGAAGTGTGTAGAAAAATGTCATGGTTTAAGTGAGGTAGGTTGAGAGATAATACCGATTAGAAGAATCTTTGAAATTAGCTTGATTGCTCTCGCTTGCTAAATTAAAGTAAAATTAAAACTTGTGTGTCTGCTGTTACCCTAAACACTGCTAACTGTGTGACATTTTACACTATCAGACCTCACCGTTTGCCAAGTTTACCATCGATGGGCACAACGGTATCCTTAGAGTGAAACCTGGTGAGACTTTGGACTACGAGACCACGCCCACGCACTTTGTGACGGTGGTTGCAAAGGTGAGAGGTCACATGTTGCCTTTTAGTTTGTCTTCTCAGGTGCTCTAAATACATATTCAAACTGTGAGCAGCTTGGCTTGCAGGTTACTCCATCCTGACCAAGTGTTCAGACTCATCCATGGTGTGGTCTTGTAGTTTTAAACATTTAAGTCATGTATTTTTGCGATTATTTATATTATTTCTGTGGGTTAACTTAACATAGCTAAAGAGCAAGTAAAATTAGAAGCGTTAATCAAATCCAAGCAGAAAAAAAAAAATGAAATTACTAGAGTTTATTAATAACCCCAACAACCTTTCTCCAAAAGCGTTGCTTTTGACACCTTTATTCTGGTTGTCTTGCAAACTAAATCTACTTCTGTACCATTTTGCACATGAAACAAGATGACACTGTCAGGAAAGCAAGGCAGGAACAGGAGCCTGTCTGTTCGTGGCCAAAGGTCATGAAAAGTTCAGTCATGACTAAGCTTTGTGAACACTAACTAACTTGCTGAATTTAGATGGAAGTCTGGTCAAGTGTTGACAGTGTAGCTCCCAGTCTATGTAACCTGAAGTGTAATCCTTCCATTGCGAGTAACAGTATGATGGAGGTTTTGTTTTTCTAACCTCAGACACTTTTTTTTATTTTAACACTGTTTTATTATAACTCTACCTTATGGCTCACGATTCGTTTCCTCAGGATGGAGGTGGAAAGTACAAGGGGAAACACCAGGTGTTGACCTCAACAGCCACCATAACAATCAATGTAGTTGATGCCCAAGACATGCCTCCATCTTTCATAGGAACCCCTTATTTTGGCTACGTCTACGAAGTTTCAATTCCTGTAAGTCCTCCTCTTAATTCTTTACACACCAATGCACTGGTTTTCTTTACATGTTGTAAATATGTATAAGATTAGCTGTATTTTATTTTTCTTCCAGGGTTCTGAAATATTCACCGTGTACGCTAAAGATGGCGATCAAGGCAATCCAAACCTAATACAATATTCCATTATGAACGGTAAGAACATCAGGAAATAAATTCCATCTTTACTCTTTTCAACCTGTTTATCACACTTATTAAACTTTTCTTTTATCACCTTTCAGGTAGTGATGGTGTCTTTGACATAAATAGCACCAGTGGATGCATCACACTGACAACTTATCCATCTCTGCTGAAAAATGAATTATTTGAAATTAAAGTAAAGGTAATGTTTGTTTTTTTTCCTTTGAGTCTCCGCCTAGTTATTTCTTGGGAATTACACTCATCTCTTATAAATGTAACCTGCTATTACTACTAAATGTGTTGTATTTTTAAACCCAGGCATCTGAGGTAGGACCAAACGATCAGCTGCTGGACTACGACGTTACCACGGTGACAGTCCGGGTAGTAGATCTCAACAACCATCCTCCGACCTTTTATGGAGAGAACGGACCACAGAGCAAGTTTGAAGTCACCATGTATGAGCATCCTCCTGCCGGGGAGATCCTGCGAGGCTTTAAGATCACCGTCAATGACTCAGATCAGGTGCATACATTTCCAAATTTCACTCTTGTCGCTTTGATCTCTACGCATCCTTTGATTCTTTCCTCAGGGTTTATTGGTCTCTGTGTGCCTGCTGTACCTCAACTAACTTATTCATCAAGACATTCACTTTAGACATACAGTAATGTGCTGTTACCTGACAAAAGTGTGTTTTCAGAATTTATGTTTCCTTCATGTTATGTTTGTTCCTCTGCTGATGGATACACTACTCTGGTTACAACGTTGCGCAAATATCTGTCAACCAGCCACAAAGTATGAGTTATTTAAAACGTGCAACATTTTCATAAAATCAAGATAAACATGTTACTCATTATGCCATCATGTTTATTCTCTCCATCCTGCCTTAATGACTCATGCAACTTTAACTGCCAGATTATTTCCATTTTTTCTTTTCTTTTTAACCCACCGATGTTTGCTGAAGTCATCTTGGGTCTGATAAACCTTAAATGTTCTTGTTTTTCTGGGCAGCTACATTCTTATTTACTTTACTAATGCACGGTTTCTACATTCTTTTTTTGTCTTTGAAGGGAGCAAACGCTAAATTTAAACTGAGACTCGTGGGGCCGAGTCGAGTGCTGCGAGTTGTTCCCCAGACAGTCCTCAATGAGGCGCAGGTGACCATCATCGTGGAAGACACATCTGGCATCGACTATGAAAAGGGACCAACCCTTTCTTTTAAGGTTAAACTTCATATATGACTAAATCGTTAATAAGTATTATTTGAATGACACAAATATTTCATAGAGAGCTGCAACTAATTGTTATCGTCTCCTTTTCTTATTCTTTTGGTTATCTTTTTGATTAAGTGATTATTTGCTTTGCTCAGAGCCCACGATGATGTCTTCGAATTGCTTGTTTTCTCTGACCAGCTGTGCTTGTATAGTACTTTGCACGTTAGCAAATGTTAACATGCTAACACACTAAACTGAAATCCTGAATTTAATGATAAATAATATATGAACAATAAAAAACCCTATTTTCATTTAATAACTTTAATTACAGTATATAAGATTTCATTACTAAAACCAAGGACTGTATTTGAAGGGTTAAAAAAGGCGTATTGACACTCAGGGACTAAACTGAATTGGGGGTGGGATTTCAGGAAAGGGGTAAGGGGGAAAAACAATACCAAAAAGTGAGCACTGTATTTACATTTTTTTTCCTGTTTCTTGCTCTCGTATTGATACTCAATAAAAATATATTTTTTTAAAAAGGTATATCTTTTAAGACTTATTCATGAGAAGTGAACAATTTCTGTCGGTGGAAAAGGGTTTGCCATTATTTGCAAATTATTTGTGCGTGATTTTGTTTTTTTAATTGTCACTCTGGCAAATTATTACTTTATGAGGGGCCACTTTTAATAATGTATTCCATCCCTTTGATGGAACCATGCTAGCAGGTTCCCCCTACTTCACCACGACTGCTGAATTTCAAGAACAAATGTTGCTATCTAACAGTTTGGTAGTGTGGGCGTAGATTCTTGTGTGTCAGTAAACTAATCGATTAATGGACTAAAAGTTTCAGTACTAATTTAATCACACTGTGCATGTGTCTCTCTGCAGCTGCTGGCGGTCGAGATCGACACTCCTGAGAGGTTCAGTGCAACAGCTGACATAGTGATTAACCTGCTGGACACAAACGACAACATCCCCAAATTCACGTCTGAGTATTACATCGCCAGGGTCCCTGAGAACTCTCCTGGAGGCTCCAGCGTTGTGTCTGTAACTGTGAGTCAGTCAAGATTAAATGCTGCTTTAACCCGACCAAAGTGATTATATAATCCATCAATCCTCCAATAAATGCATATTACTCGGTGCTGTTCATTAGATGAAAGCAGGTTGTTGCCAGACAAAAAAAGCTCAGCGGTCTCTGGCTTTGTCCTTGTGAAATTCATGTCTCCATGTGACATTCTGGCATATGCTCTATGTTTTACCTCAGGCAGGGGTTATATAAATAGAAATATTGGCACATTTGTCTCTTCCTTTCCATTATACTGGTTGTATCCTACAACTAGGCAATATGTAGGGGCTACGCAGTGTGGAGTAAAAAGCTTAATTTTGCCTCAAGGTTAATCATGCTGCCCTACACTTCCATCCCCACCCACTGTACACGAGCTTAAGACCCTAGCTGATTATCCTCAACCAGCACCAGTCCAAAACATCTAAAGGGACCACCTACTGTATAATCACCTTGGTTTAATTGTTAGCTCCCCAGTGAAACTATATTGAATTAGTTTTGATCTGATTGGTAAAGTGTTCATTTTTCACACTTCATTGTTTGTATGTATGTATTTATGTATGTGTGTATGTATGTATATATATATATACATATATATATCTACATATATATGTATATATATGTATATATATATATATATATATATATATATATACAAATATATATTTATATAATCTTTATCCTTTATCCTGTTTTTTTCCTCCAGGCAAATGATCCAGATTCAGGACCTTGGGGTGAAGTCAAATACACGATTTATGGATCAGGATCAGATTTGTAAGTAAAGATCTTTAACTCCTGCCAGTTTAGGTTGGGTCTGATCAGATACTTAACTCTTGCACTTCCACAGAACACATTTCATGGACTCAAAAGTTATTTTATGTGTATATAACTCAACACTGCTCAGAGACTCAGGGTGTTTGATAAACGCAGCCAGAAGGACACCAGTCTTGATTCATCTTTGTCTCTTTGATGGAAGTGGTAAGCAGAAAACCAGTTTGATTGGCCCCTCTGCTGCACAAACAGCTCACTCTAAAATGGCTGCAAGATGCTGGCTAATCTCCTAATTGGATTGGAGAGTTAAAAATACTGCCTGGCCCATCTCACATGGGGAGAGCCAATTAACATGCAATGTGACAGCTGGAGCCACAGAAACGGCAGCTTTGAAAAGCAAGGCAGCATGCAGCGAAGGAAAAGTGAAAATTTATGCTCGTCTTCAGGCAGCGACCTGAGTTAATTGTGCGAAAGTTATCAGTTTCAAAGCAACTTGTGAAAATTCACAGTGGAAAACTAGACAGAAGAGACAGCTGCATAAAATGGCAGCAAGCCCGATGTTGAACTAGACAGCAATCAGGAAGCACAAACCTATGCCTATGGTGTAGAATACTTAATCTAATTTGAGTAAAATACTTGTGTGTGATTATAACATCTTTGAAGTTATTCTGATGGCAAACGTTTCTTTGCAGAAAAATGATTCAATCTTGGTGGAAATTGGTTCAGTCTGTCACATAGCAGGGGGAATATCAGCATGCATTGCTGTTTGCCACAGTGTCTGTTTTTAATACAACCACTGGAAAGTCAGAAAATCTTCAATAATCTGTTATTTCCTGGCCTTTGCTAACTTTTTATCAAATGTCATCTGTTAAGTAGTTTGTGAGTTATATAAATAAAAATACACAACAGTCTGAAAAGATTAACCTGTATTAGAAAAGGCACAACGCTGAGTAGAGTGTAACTCCCCAGAAGAGGCAATACAATTAAAGCTAAATCAGAATCAAGAGACAAACAAAGAAACGAATAATCAATTATTCAGGACAAAAAGCATAACACAGTTGGTGGAGATAACTTAAGACTTAATTGATCCTGAGGGAGGTGAGTCACAGTTAGAGTTATGTTACAGTAGCACAAGAAACAGACAAAAGAAGATATGAAACAATAAAAAACTGAACAAATTTAAATGAAACAAATAAAATGAAGTAATTAAAGAAATTAAATTGAAAAGCTAGATACATTATATACATTTCTACACCTTAGACCAACTAGAGAACAAATTCACTTATTTTTGTGATTTATGAAACAAAGGTTTTGGTATCTGTTAACATAAACCAAACATTATTCTTCCTGCATATTGTTCAGTCACCTGGATAAATTTAAGAACATTTTTACAAAATGTTCCCTGCTGCAAAGGATAGAAATCTTCCTCTTATAGACAACTATTAGTGTGAGTCATGTAGAGATGTGCTGTAAAGGAGGAGGCCAATATTAGAAACACCTGCTTCGTGTTCGAGTGTTTCACACATGGACAGCTGTGGCTATGACTCATACACTGTCTGAACTGTTCTGAACCTGCAGGTTTACCATCCACCCCTCATCAGGCCTCATCTCCACACAGCCCTGGACCACCCTGGACGCAGAGGTCAGGTCTAAATACAACTTTTACGTCAAGGCTGAAGATTCTGAGGGCAAGTACAGCTTGGCTGAAGCCTTTGTCACCGTCCTCGACATGAATGACCACTCTCCAGAATTTGATGAAAAACTCCTGGAAAAGACCATGGTTATTGGTACACCTGTCAGAGTAGAGGTACATAATGTCAAATCATTTTCTTCTTGTACTGAAAATCTATTTTTTAAATCAATATTAGCTGTTTGTGATCACACTGACATTTAGATAACATCGTTTGTAAGTCCAGGACTGCCAGTAGCAAAATGAATTATCCAAAATGATTAATGATCAATTGCCATTTGTGTGCACATCATATAAAAAGAAACTGATAAAATCATGTTCAAAAATTGAATTTACATGTTTAAAAACTAACCTACTGCCAAACCTAGAGGATAAGGCTAGTGATATTCTGTGTTTTTCATGTTGATATCAAATCCCATAAACAACAACACTGAATTTACCCTATTGACAAATTGTTGCCTGTGTATCTAAAGCCTAATATGGCTTATTCCATTGTGCCATAGAGTCCTATTGTTGTGGAAGACATGTTCCTTCATTACAACTATTAATCCGCACCTGAAAATAGTCCCCAATAAATGCAGTATTTACTTGTGTTTGATTAACATTTAGCTAAAACGTACAGTGCCATTTTAGGAAATCTGTTTAAAAACTGAAATTATTTATTTGTGGTGTAAATCTTTAAAAAATTAAGTGCTTTTTAAAGATTTACATCTTCATCAGGAACATATGTTTTATTATTTAGGGCTTACTGCCTTAGAGTTTGTAGGAGCGTCAGAAAGTATTGCAATATCTTTCAATCCTTTCCGACACTCCTACCCTTGTTGGTTTTCGTCTTTTCATGGGATTTTGTTGACGATAATAAAAATTTAGAAGACCAGCCTTGTTTTGTGACTTACAAAGCAAAAATTAGGCTTTCGACTGAATAAATTGACTTAAAGTTGGTCAATTTCAATTTGATCAAAATATGCATCTATTTTATGTTCTTCTGCTACTTTTTACAGGCAGTGGATGAAGATGCAGAGTCTCCAAACAATGTCATCGAATACTCCATCATGACAGCCGATCCTGACAACGCATTTGATATAAATGCAGACACTGGGGAGATCAAGCTGAAGCCGTACATCAAGTCCATGGAGATTGTGCAGAACATCACCAAGCAGAGGGACTGCAAGTGGTCTCTGGTGGTCCAAGCCAGGGACAGAGGCTCTCCATCTTTCAGCACAACAGCCGTGGTCAATATCGATATCACCGAGGCGGTAAGACCTGCTCTGACTCACAGCACGCTCGCAGTGCTTTCTATTCCAAGCCTGAGCTTTAGGCAGCATGAGCTGTAGATTGAAGCAGTTTAACATACGATAATAGGCATTGTTTTCATGCTACACAGCTGCTAATTTAGCATCCTTGTTTCAGCCAGTCACACTTCATTGACCTCATCTTCTTTAAAAGATAGTGCTGTTCATTTTTATGCTTTTATTATCAAAGTCCCATGAAGAGACCAAAACCAACGAATGAATTTATCCTTCTAGCAGTTGTCTGTGTCACATCACAGCCTGATTTACCTGTCATCCAGAAACTATTATAGCTGCACTAACTCATTTTTAACTCACCCTTGATAACCCAGTTGATAACTATCTGGTGTTACATTTGGTTTATCAGAGCTTTTTCTGTAAAAACAGCTGCTTGCTGAAGCGGGAAACACTAAATGTGACGTAAAACCAAAACTATGAGCTAAAAGGTGCTAAAAAGCTCCATAGAGCTGCAGAGTTGGTGCTAATTCTCTGCATATAGTTTTTTTGTTCATTTTTTATAATACGCAATAATGATTAGCGGAGCTTTAAAATCACATTAAAGTCATACTGTTGCATTTGAGTGACATATTCTGGTGCTACTTCCTAATATACACAGTTTATAAAGAGTTTATAATTGTTAAAACTACTGTAATTGTTTTATTAATGGTTAATTAATAATGCTAATGCTTCAAAGATCAGTTATGAGCTATAATGAGAAAGATTTTTGGGTTGCCAGGTTGTGAAAATACCTATGGTTTAAAGCCCCTGAATACCTGGTATCAGATCTTGTGTATTTAAATGTGCAAGAATGTAAGATAAATTTTGAAAAAAACATTCATATGTATTATTTGAAGAGTTTTACTCTGGCTACACAAGAAAGCAATCCCACAACTTTTAATATTGCTACATTCTGATTGGTGCACAGGAATGTTGCATCACCTGTTTATCAACTGAGCCCCGCCTACTTCAATCCAGTGGGAAGACTGTAGAAAAAACTAACAAAAAACAGAAAAACCCTCATGCTGAATAACCAAACTGTTGGCAGAAACTTGTGTGTTGATTTTGAACCACCGCACCCATTAACAAACATCATCTTGTTCACAGCTATAAATGTGAAAAGCTATTAAAATGGATTTTTTTCACTTCTGCAGTTGTTCATACTGTTAATAAATGGATTTTGGTCCAAGCAAGTGGTCAAAGTGTTTAACTACTGAAAATGATTTTTCACAACTTTGCAACCCAAAGGTTGTTCTTATCAATGACTTATAACTGATCTACAAAACATTAGTAAAGGATTCATCAACCAACCTTTATAAAAGTTGCCTTATGAAAAAATCATGCCCGTTTTCCTTCATTAAAATGAAAATGGCCATAGTAGTTTCTTCATCTTATCTTTTCCGACTAGCCAAATCTGTAAACGCTGAACTGCAGAAACACAGCTGCTCTCCAAAGATCGAAAATGCAGTCACCTTTTAATCTTTTTCAGAATAAATTACAGAGGCCATGTTCATTGTAATGAATGGTTTGGGCTTTATGTGTTTTTAATAATTTTTGGACAATAATGGAGTTCTTTGGCACACGGGAATAAACCTGAGGCAAAACAGATACTACTTGTTAGTAGTATACATTCAGTCTGTTTTTTTCGGTATGAAATATAAAATAACAGCAGCATTATCCTTTAAAGTTTTCAGTCATTTACATTAAACCATATTTTTCTGATATGTTTTCACCATGTATTCATTTCTTCACTCTACATGATGAGATGACTCAGTGTTTTTGGTGTTGTTTCTGTGTTGTGTATCGTGCATTTCAGGTCAGAGGTCGAATTATTTCATACTTCATGGGCCTCAGCAAGCGTCCACTGACTGTTATTGGAATTTGTCTCAGCATTGTCACTTCCCTCATTTTACTAACAATCTGCATATCCACAATATTGTACTGCAACGCAGTGAAAAAGTCCCGAATCAACCCGGAGAGTAACTATATTAAAGTGGTCCGCAGAATCAAGTGACACCTGTACTTCATTATTCATTCATAACCTTTAAAAGATATTCATTCTTTTTATTGGTTAGTTATTGTCTGTAAAAGAGTCCTGGAGCACATTTGAAGGAATAAGATAACAATATAATGAAAGTTTATTTTTCTATATTCCTTCTTTTCTTTCTTGATTGGAAAATATAATTGCAATATTTTTCTGATAATTAAGTTTTTGTATTTTTAGACTATCAAAACCCCATTTTTGATAATCTAAAATACTTTTATCTAGAGCATGATTTCATTTAGACCTGGATTTTCTCACTTAATCTCCATTTTTCTCACACTAACAGACACCTCACTCCATTTTGGTCTCATGAACTGTCATTGTTCTTGTTCAGCCCTCATCAGTCACATGCCAAAGAGAAATCCTAATGCACCGCACTGCCAGACGCATTCCCAACAACTAGTGTTGTGCATATTTCTTAGTTTTGCATCAGCAGTCCTGTACTGTAGGTCATAGGAAGACGGATGACTGAGTGTGTGTGGGAGCGTTGCATTTTTGGTAGACATGTTGTTTGGGCCTCCTCTGTCAGTGCTTTGCACATCCATCTCTCATGCTTACATGCTTTGGAGAAATGCTGCGTTAACGCTTGGATTAAGTCCCTTGGACATGATTTAAACTATTTTATTTGTGCTCTTTTACAGACTCCTCTCAAGGGGCCTATGGCGGCCTTTTTAATGAAAAGTAGGGACAATCCTATGAGAGCTCTAGGCATGGTCACTGTTATCATTAGCGTATTGGTAGGGGTGACTGTCTTGATCTCTATGGCTTTGTACATGCGCAACTCAAAGTCAAACAGGATCATGCCCGCACGTCGCATCATTAAGAGGCGACCCAAGAACCAGCAGCCCTGGACCTTCAGGATGCCTGTTATCAAATTCAACGACCCTGCAGATAAGTTCCTCATCGGCAACCCAGAGAGCGGCTGCCAGCGGGACACCAGCAAACCGCGACCAAAACCTCCACCCCCCAGCGCTCCCTGTCTGCCCCCTCCACCCCCGTCTAACACACGACCCAGTGAGAGGCTCCGGGGGGTCCCAACAATATCTGGTGCGCTGGCCTCCAAAGGCTCCAAGAAAGCTAAATCTAGTCGCCGGAAAGAGGGAAATGTCAGCTCTGCTTTAGTGTCAGAGCTCAAAATGAAGCTGGAGCAGAAAATCATTGAAAGCAACAAAGGTTATTATTAACTCACAGAAACGTCTTGTTTAAGGTTCCCCAGTCCATTCTTTGATGACTCTACTGCTCTTAGCTTATCTACTGTCCGAGAGCTCTCACCTGAACTTCATGTGATGATCTGGTAGGTTGACCTACCTTAAGATTATTCATGAGTAAAGGGTATAAGAGGAAGGTTTACAGATATTTATGTCTTAAGATGAGAAATGAAACAATTGCGTCCTCAGTTGACCTGGCTTAGGTAAAGAGAGGAGAGAGCTTGAGTCTGTCACTGGTGCAGTCGAAGATAATTCACCACACTGCCATCTTGAGGAAGATTACATCATCTTAACAGTAAGAAGCGCCACTGTAAATTGTCCAGGGAGAGGATTACTAATGTGTTACTAACTATACATAAGTTGCATTGCTTCCTGAAAAGTGTAATGTTCACAACCATGTAATTTTTTCAAGACAGAACTCAATTCTGTTCAATTCGATTTCACCCACTAAATCCTACTAAAAAAAAACATTTCTTCTTGCTCACTGGAGCATGCAGCTAAATGACAGGTTCGTCCAAAAACAACACCGCTTCTTATAAAGTGCTAATGGACCTGTGTGGTAATATTTTTACTGTGTTACATCAGCCGCTTGAAAGCTGAGAAGTTGCTCTTTTGTATAATTACAATGTGCCACTGTAGGTTTTCACGGTAACACGAGCTAACAGAGTTGCTTTTATTTATTTGAGTGTCATTCTAGAAAAACTGCTTTTATATAAATAACATTGGTCCATTTTAAATGTACAGCATTTTATTATTTTCATTATTTTGAGTATACATATGTGACAAGATATGAACATTTCCCAGTTATATCTTGTAGCACAATAATCATATGCTTAAGGTTTTCAAACACAGATCACCCTGCATATAACCTGCTTGGTCATTTCTATTAGAGATATAGATATTGAACTATAGAGTCTGTGTTGAACATTTAGAGTCCACGCACAGTTACTTTCCATGTTTCTCTTCAATGCCTTCAAATGTAGGCAAATAAAATTTAAATAATTTAATTGCTGTAATACATATCTTGTATCTGAACTATATCTTAACTAATAACTATCTTAAGTAAGTTGAGATAAATTATATATCCTAACTATGAATTACACTTGCCTGGTCCTTTCGAAGTAACATATTTGTACCGTCTTTGTACTGTCTTGATTTTGAATAAATATTTGAAAATAATTTGGTCTGTGCTCCATTTTTTTCAGAGGCTATTAGTTATTGTTAGTTTTGAACACTTTCTTTAATTTTAGTTTAGTTTGTTTGATTAATGTAATATTTATTTATACATCATATTTAATAAAGAACAAAGGATCTCAAACATGGGTGATGCATTAAAGTGAGAAATGCTACAATATTTTCCATGGATGTAACAAACATGATAAATGAAAAAGCAAGATTTATGAATATATACTAATATATGTAAAAAAGATATTAATTTGAAATGCTCTATGTGGTGGAAAGTAAGTACATTTATTGTAGTACTGAGTACAATTTGGAGGTATTTGTGCTATACTTAAAAAAAATCTTTATTTAATCAGGCAGTCTCATTGAGATTAAGATCTCTTTTCCAAGAGAGACCTGAGAACAGGAACATTCAAAAGAAAACAAACAGAATCAACACAACTACATAATAAACAAGATAATTAATTAAAACAGTTACAAGAATCATGTAATACAGTATTTCGAGCACAGTTTGCAGTTCATTCCATTTAAAAGGTGCATAGTATTTGAAACCAGTTCTGCCAACATTAGTGCGTACATGAGGGATATCTCAGGTTAAGTAATTACTGGATCGTGTACTGTAGTTACTAGATTAATATGAGAGATGATATGTGAAGTAGTTTGGAAGTTTCAACAGTAGAACTTTATAGATGAGTAACATGAGATGGTTGTTTCTTCTTGACTGTAAGGAAGTCCATCCAACAATGTGATACAGAGATCAATGGTGCATGAAATTTGTGATAAAGTGTAATGCACTGTGATACACAGGATTTAACTGCTGAAGTGCTGATGGGGCAGCATGACAATACAGAGTATCTCCATAGTCAGTTACAGACATGAAGGTTGACTGCACAATAGTTTTACAGAAGACAGACATCCTTATAATTCTATACAACAAACCTATTTTGATTTTTAAGTTTTGAGTCAAATTTTGTATATGGAAAGGGTAAATGGACTGCATTTATATAGCGCTTTTTTTCCACCTTAGTGGACCAAAGCGCTTTACAGGTTGCCTCTCATTCACCCATTCACACTCAACATTCACACACCGATGACAGCGGAGCTGCCATGGAGGTGCTGGCCTGACCTATTGGGAGCAACTTGAGGGTTCAGTGTCTTGTTCAAGGACACTTCGACATGGGCTGGCAGAAGCTGACTTTCTGATCGGAGGACAACCCAGTCTGTCGCTAAGCCACAGCTGCCCTGAAATCTTGAATGATAGTCAGCTGTCAAGCCAAATTCCTAAATATTTGTAGGACTCAGTGAGAGTAATTATGGGTGCCATTTAAAGTTCTAATGGCAGGATAGTCAGAGTCACTGGTGGATGTGGAGAATACAATGAACTTGGTCTTTTCTGCATTTAAAACGAGTCTGGGACTAGTTGTGATACTTGGAAAGCATCAAAGGACTGGGGTGGCACCTGGGGCATATAAAATAGTATAATCGGCAAAAAGTATTATGTTATTTATGTATAAAGTAAACAGCAGTGGACCAAGGATAGACCCCTGTTGCAACCCATTTCTAAATGTAAGATGTTCTCTCAGTAAGTTAAGAGGGGAACCAATTAAGCGTGGCATCATCTAGACCTATAGACTGTAGTTTGTGGAGTAGGATTTTGTGACCTATGCTATCAAATGCTTTAGAGAGGTCAACAAAGAGGGCAGCACAAAATTGTTTTTTAGCTATGAAGGAGACAATGTTATCAATGACTGAAACTGCAGATATTATTGTGCTGTGACCCGTGCAAAAATCAGGCTGCTGTGGCTGTAGTAAGTTTTGTGAGTAAATAAAGGCACGTAGCTGTAAATTGGCAAAGAATTCTAGGATTTTTGCTAAGAAGGGAGGTTTGGCTATAGGGTTAAAAAATATGTGCTAAATGTGGACAGATTAAGGGGGCACAACCATAGAAGTTGCTATTGGGTTTCCAAGATTTTGTGGAACTATCACAGGCAGAGAGAGCTGACTGATAATAATTTGATTTGACCTTCCTAAACATGCCAGTGCAGATGTTTCTTTGATGCCTAAAGGTTAACCAGTCCTCAAGGGTGCCACTGTATCTAGCCTTGGCCCAGGCTTTGTCTCTGTTGTGGATTGCATTGGAGAGTTGTGGGCACAATCAAGGACTGAATCTGTTTTAAATTCTATGTTTTTTATAGGGAGCATGTCTTTATTAAGCAATAACATTAAAAGATTTTATAAAGTTTACCAGTGCCATGGCAGGATCAGTAATAGAAAAGATTTGACCAATGTCAGAGATTGACAAATTATTTTAAAAATCCTGAATATTCAAATGCTTGTAATTTCCAGTGGACTATATATTTTATATAATCATATTTAACAATAATTAACACCTTCTCATTTATGTGTTAAAAATAATTATATAATAATATGTGATAACAAATGCAGTGATTTCTCTGTGGATGTGAACAGAATAAACATAATTTATGTAACACAAAATTTTCATCGTATTCAAATATATCTGTTCAAGTGTTATGTGCATTTTATTAGATGAAAGTAGACTGAATATTTTTAATAAGACTTAAAAAACTAATTGAAAATGTAAAACCTCTATTTGCTTTTACAATTGATGGACAGACACAGTGAGCTCAGAGCTGTCTTTAAATGGAAATATCTTGTCCTGCTGACTAGGATTCAGATAGAAAATCACTTTAATCTGCTTACAAGTGTATGTATAAATGCACGAGAAAACACTTATGTAACAAATCCCCTGAGTGATTGTGCTAAAAAAATCAAGAGTATGTCTCAGCATTCTTCTTTGATTTCCCTTTAATCCACATCAAACATCATTTCATCCCATTACAAGACAGCAAACCTGGAGTTTGTAAAAAGAAAGAACATTTTAAAAATACATATTTGTTCAACATAAAGTGGATTAAAATCTCCTGAATCATGAACCAACACACTCAATTACAATTTAGTTTGGTGAAGTTAACAATAAAGAAATATACAATGTATTAATTATTTACATCTTTCAAATTTAGGATTGTATGCTTTTGAATTCAATATCAAAACATTCAGAAACAAATTGACTCAAAGAAATATTAAATGCATTGGTATATTGTGTATATGTATATTATGTATGTATATTAAGACAGGTAATAACAAACTCTCCTTATAATAAGGAAGAAAGGCATCTCCACTTTGAGCTGATAACTTGATATATATATATATATATTTATATATATTTACAGGATGACAATATACTCAAAATAGCACCTGTTTATGCTTATCATATATTAGTTTTAAATGCGATCTTTAAAAAACCTAGAAGATCATTTAACAAAACTTAACATTGTACAGAAGGT
Organism: Coreoperca whiteheadi; assembly: GCA_011952105.1. NCBI lineage: Eukaryota > Metazoa > Chordata > Actinopteri > Centrarchiformes > Sinipercidae > Coreoperca > Coreoperca whiteheadi. The sequence goes on from CM022492.1 coordinate 16,483,445, forward strand.
ATTTCCAGAATCCTTAAAGACTCTTTGGACCATCTGGATGATAAAATATTCTGTTTAGTTTTTTTTCTGGTTTCCACAGTTGTGATTATTTCCTAATAAGTGAATCAAAATTAATTTTTTTTTATCACTTATATTTGTCTGTATTGATTTTAGATGAGTTGCACTTCCTCCTTTGCACCTATCCTCAGACTTCCATCTGTTTTTTGGCCTTTCCTCCTAGTCCTTGCACAGGCCTTCATCGCTGGCCACCTGCAGGCTGTCGAAGGTGCCCTGCCTCTCCGTCCCCTGCAGGTTCTCTCCGTGCAGCCTGTGCTTCTTCCAAACATCCACACAGTGCTCCACGCAGCTGAACCTGGCCTCTGTGGTGCAGGCGTACATGCCGGCTGGCACTGCCAGCGCCATGGCACATACAATGACAACAATGTGGATGAGCCTCTCTCTTTGCTCCAGCTCACTGATGTCACTTCCTGTCACGAAAACGATGCACTGGCCTTCCCTTGGTGGATGATTCTTCAGGGTCACACACACTTCATATTTGGTGACAGGAAGCAGGTCGCTGACGGAGTAGCTGTTGATGCCAGGGCCGATATAGATCATCTCCTTTTTGGGTGAATTATATTTGCCAAAGTGGATGGTGAACCAGGTTTCTGCTGGGTTGGCTGTTGCTGTGTACCACTCAAGGCTGATACCGTAAACTGTCTGCTTAGCTATGCGGATATCAATGTAGGTATTCTTATCAGACGACAACATGGGAACAGGTGGAGGGAGCGGAACAGAGGAATTGGAGGAGCTGATGTTAACCTCGATGCTGACAGAAGAGTTGCCAATGAAGTTGTTGGCCATGCAGGTGTAGAGTCCTCGGTCTGCGAGGTGAAGAGAGGGGATCACCAGCTGGGAGGTGGCAGTCTCCTCGTCTATGTAAGTCTGTTTAGCTGCAAGGAGAAGACAGAGCATCAGCGCGTACTGCATTTAAATCAGAGGCTTGTTTGCATCTGATAAAGACATGGTAAGGTAACCCAAAGAGGGTATTGTTCCTTCATCTTTTCATAAAGCAGATGCAGCCTGAAAGTTCAAGATATACCACACTAAGTACTCCCAGAGCAGGTTCACAACAGTTTAATAGACGGTAGTAATAAAAAAAAAAATCTTACCAACAAATCCTCTTATAATCTTCAAACTGTACATCCACTGAATGGTCGGGCCTGGCCTGGCCTTGACTAAGCACGTGAGTGTTGCATTTGCTCCGAGAGGTAAAGCGATGTTAGTTTCTGGGGCAGAGGCCACCGGCTTCATGCATGTTTTTAACTGGATCTCATGGAAAAACTTGCCAGCTTTGGAGGTGAGGCCCGAGCACATCAAGTAAGTGTTCATCAGAATGATGGGAGGGCTGACCACCCTGATGAATTCAACAAAGCCTTTAAGGCGGCAATCGCACAACCAGGGGTTGTCATGCAGCGCCAGAATCACATTGGAGACCAACCCTTCTTTCCCCCATGTTTTCTCTGCTGTTTGGTAAAGAGGCCAATTAATGAAGACATCTTTTGATATGACACTAAGCTGATTGAAAGATAAATCTAAGTAGGTCAGTGCAGGTAAGTGTCTCAGAGCGTGTTCAGGCAGGACGTCCAGTCGATTGTGCTTCAGGTCCAAAATCTTCAGTTTCGGTGTGTCCTGAAACGCCATCCATGGTACTGAAGTCAGCTTGTTCCCTTGTAGCCTGAGCTCAGTCAGGTTGGCCAGCCCCTCCAGGCTTTTAATGTTCATCAAGCTGATCTCATTGAAATTCAGCCAGAGGAACTTCAAGGCACAAACTTTGGATAAAGATCCTCGAGGCAACTCGGTCAGGTGGCAATTTTCAATGCGGATTTTAGTGAAATCATGTGGGATATCCTCTGGGATTCGTCCCATGGAGGTTTCCATACATAGTAACGATCTAGAGTGGCAAGACGAGATACGGTCAGACAACAGAAGCTAATGTCAAGTGTATATTTTATCCTCACAGATTCTACATACACCATTTGCACACATTTATCAATAGTATTTGTCTTTAAGTTTGAACAATGTGGTTAGCAGGTTACATTTATAACAGGGTTAAGGCTAACATAACCTCTTTTCAAGACTCCGTATTGTTTGAGTGGTCACTTACCTTCCCAAGTTATCATCTGTGCAGGAGCAACCGATCAGACAAGTTGATGTTCCAGGGGTGATGAGATAAATTACCAAAGCGATGGGTAATATGACATAAAAGGCATCCATATTCCTGGAGGAGCTTGTGAAATAGGCCTGTGAAGGCAGGACATGCCCCATGGCCTGCGTGGAAGAAAGCCTATTACCTTAATCTTCCTTGACTTAACACATAAGACCCCAAGTGACATGTGAGACACACTTAGGAAAGGTGTAGCCTATTTATAGCAATGGTCTACTTTGTCTACAAAAGTCAGATCTCCTCAAAGTATGAAACACCACAAATGTTATTCAATCAAGATTCAGTGAGTTATTTTCGATTGCATTGCAGTTCTACTTTCATGTATGACCCCAAACTGCTTTGCATCTGTTTAATTTAATTTATTTGTCCCCGAACCAAAGCACAGGCATTGACATGACAGGAGGTCCATCTGTATTCAGTGGGCCAAAGCCCGTCGGGCTTAGCAGCACAGAGTGGAAGGGCTGCAGAGAGACAGATGTCTGGAGAGGACTGTAATCTGACCTCAATAAGCTGAACACTGGTTGTCTCACAGGTTGTTAAAGGCCGAATCAGCATATAAAGCAAGTGTGAAAACAGACAATAGCTACAGCACTGTATGTTCAAGTCTATAACAAACATTTTTCCTTTAATGTTCAAGCTTTTTATAGGCGTACGTCGTAGTTTAACAGACAATCTCCCAGTTATTGAGTTTTAAGTTAAGGATATAGATACTGGTGATTTTTGATTGTTAGTTTGCTTACAAGGCACTACATATCAACCTGAGACATTTGCCAAATTTCTTCAAAAAAATATTTTTTAATAACTTTAGTTTTGTCTTTCTATACTAGTCGCATACTTTTGCTAAACGGTCAAAACAAATTGAAGTTGATTTAGCATTTTTATTGACTGAGGATAAATTAGTTGAATCAGTTTAATTGTGTCATTAAATCCTAATTCTTGACCAGAGAAGGCTGGTGTTATTGATGCCTCACTTTGTGTTAACAAAACTAAAGAAAGATGAGCAGCTCTGTTAGGCTGTACTTTGGCACAGAGCCTTTAAGCTAAATGCTAACATGCATATTTAGCAGGTATAATGTTCACCATCTTGGTTTAGCGTGTTAGCATTGTAACATTTGCTACTTAGCTATAAACACAAAGTGAGGTAGAAGCTGATGGGAATTCATTAGTTTTGCAGGTATTTTGACAACCCTAAGTATTGGACAAATTCAAATTTTGAGCTAATGGTGGCGCCAGATGCAAAATGAAGGGATCGCCAAAGTTATTACAATTCACCTTGAGGAGAACATGAATGTCTGTACCAAATTTCACAAAACCACAAACGTCAACCTCATGGCGGTGCTAGAAAAAGGTCAGGGGATCACCAAAATCATTAGGATTCATTTATCCTCTGGGGACCATGGATATGGCAATAGATCTAATAGTTGTTGATGTATTTCAGTCCCTACAGCAGCGTTCATTTTTCAGTGAATTTGTGAACAGCATAATACATGTATTTACATTAAATGATACGTTTTAATGCACATAACAGGCAAATTTTTTGCTTCAGTCAAGATGAATATTGAGCTATTCAAAAATCTATTATTTGAGATGTAAAAAAAAAGATGCTTGAGAGCATACATAAATATAAAAAATATTTATTCTTATACAGTACATTCATACATACACATATATATTTACACATTATAAAATGCATGGTATTTTAGGTTTTTGACCAAACAGTAAACCTGGCACATTAACATCATACTGACATACAAAATAGACTAATAACTGCTGGTTTATCTTTTCTCTAAATATTTAATGTTTTAAGTAAAGATTTTAACACAATGTTGAGGGTACATCTTGGAAAAATGTTTTAATTGATTGGGTTTTAAACAGTTTAGTGCAACATTTCAAAACATTTTCCTCTGCAAAACATCATCTTTAAAAGTACATAAATTAAAAAATACTTTACACATTTACATCACATGTAAAATATTGATACTGTGTCATTGTGTATATTTTCCCTTTTTTGCTGTCCACCAAATGAATGGCGTTCTTTATTCCCACAAGGCTGTAAAACATCCAGTGCTCTGTGTCCTCTAAAGACCCCTTAAAGGGGATCATTTGGAGTCTGTTGAGTCTCTGAGCACAGCGGTTTATCTATTCACATCACAGGCTGTTAGAAAACAAAGTGCATCCTCTGGAGGTTGTGGCATACATTTGGTTTTAGCAGAAGTACTCGTTAGGTGGCCCCTCAGTCCTGGCTGTGGCCTCTGAGTCAACACTGGACCTCGCTGAGAGCAGCCTGTTGGATTCGTCAGGATTTAGCCTGGTCAGATACTCGCCCTCCATCCCTTTAGCTTTGGCCCCTGGGCCGAGGGTCTCAAACGTGACATACGAGTCCTGCATTTCCTTGGACTGCCTCCCCAGCAGCTTTTGGCAGCGCTTTTTTAGCGCCCCGCAGCACACGATCAGTGTCAAGGGGACAGCAATCACGCATGCCACAGTTATCACCACCACATTAATGAGCTTCTGAGTGCCACTGGCACTGGCTGCCTCATCTGTTGAGAAGATTACACACTGCTCCTTTTTCGGTATCAGGCCTTTAACGCAAACACAAGCAATGTACTTTGTCTTTGGCACAAGGCCGTCAATGGTGATCCGGTTCTTTCCAGCGCCTACATTGATCCGACGCATGTCTCTCTCACCAAATATAGCATATAGGACACTGAATTCTGTGGTGTTGGTGGCTGTAGGGGCTCGCCAGTTCAGAGAGACAGTATGGTCCGTGTCACCAATCACCTTCACCGAACGCACAACCCTTTTCTCCGGAGCTTGCTGCAAGGATGAGGCATTGGCTGCTAAGTTACTCAGAGCATCCTGCTCCACCTCCACCGGCCTCTGACGGTCTAACGCTTTGCCTCGTCCCTGCGAACCACCGTCAGAGATGCTGTAGCTCTCGATCTCATACTTTCCAGTCACGCCTTTGCCATTGAGTGGTTTGATGATGGGTTGGGCAGCAGTGGTGGTTGATGGAGGAACATATCTTGCAATAAGTTTCTCCTGGTATGCTGCCCTACCATTGCCACCAGGTTTCTTCCCTCTGGTTCTCTTAGAAACACCGCCACCTGTTTCCTCTGACCGAAAGGAATCTGTGATTACCAAAGAGATGATGGCATCTGCAGTGCCCACAAAGTTGGTTGCTTTGCACACATATTTCCCAGAATCTCGGTAGGCGACCGCAGGCACGCTCAGAATCGACCAAATGATGCCCTCCTTTGAAATCTCCTCCTGAACTGAAAAATAAAAAAGCAGACATCCGCAGGTTTAAGCAGATTGGCACAAAAAGAATGCCTTTAATCTCATTGACACTTTGGACAGAAATAGATTCTGTTCTAATCTAAGCACATCTGGAATTATTTCAGCAGGACTCACCGGTGCCATTCATTTTCTTGCCATCAGCGCGGCTCCAGGACAGCTCGGGGATGGGGACTCCGACTGTGCCACAACGCAGCAGGACGTTGTTGCCCAGTGAGCTTCGTACACGAGCCACGGCCGTGTGCACCCGAGGGCCCTGGCACCTCTGCAGCTCTGCTTCGGTGAAAAGAACACCTGACAAACTCTCTGGATCAGAGCACCTCAGCCTGGTGTCGATGAGAGCCACGGAAGATGATGGGGATTTCTGAAACTGGACCAGATCGTACAGCCGGCAGTCACAAAGCCACGGGTTGTCATGGAGACCTGCAGAGGAAACCGGGTGTGACAAAAGTGCTGTCCGTCAAAATGAAACACTGATTTTTTTCTGCATCGTCATATGACCTACTCTTACTACAATCCAGTATACACAACATTTAAGACCAAGAATGTGTGGCTGTGAGTTAAAATAAATAGAATTAGTCTGACAAACTGACACACAATAACTATAATTAGACTAATCCCTAACTCAGCTTTAAATACTTCTGGTGTCAAAGAAGCGGTCGTCATCCAAGCCAGGTTAAGAAAATTAGAGAAAAAGAATATGTTCCAGTATTGTTATGTGTCACTTGATCCTCACCGAGAATTAGTTTGGAATCAGTGTCCTGGGATGGCTTCACACTCAGCCAGATTGTGAGAATGTCAGCAGGAACGGTATTCAGACTGTTGCTGGATAAATCCAGATAGGTGATATTCTTTATGTACACAGTGGCTTCGGCAGGGATGGCGGAGATCTTGTTGTTGTGTAAGTCGAGGAGCCTCAGGTTTGGCATATCAGTCAGAGACTCCCAGGGAAAGGAGGTGAGGGAGTTGCCATCCAGTCGGAGCTCGTCCAGGTTGTAAAGACCCCGGAAACTGTCAACATTCAGTGAATTCAGTGAATTGAAAGACATCCACAGAAACTCCAGGTTGTTGAGGTAGTGGAAGTTGTCACTTGAAATCCGTGTGATTGCTGTCTTTTCAATGCGCAGCTTCGATGTGTCAACTGGAAAATTTGGAGGAACCACAGTAATCTCTGGATCATTGCAAAGCACACTCCTGCAGGAAAAACAAGAACAAACATATATATTATTAATTATTAATAATATGCCATTTAAGAAGAACAATATCAAAGCTACTTTCAAATTGTAGGGGTTTGTAGAAGTGGATTTAATAACAAACAAAATATATTTTATAAACATATAAAATATATTTTCTGCCTCCATTTTACATAAAACATAATAGCCTACAGTTTGGGTCATATTTGAGAAAAACGTAGTAGCCTATTGTTCAGTAACAAGCAAAGGAGATTAAAGGGCAACTGCAAGTTAATCCTCCACTATACAGAGTGACTGAGCAGAAGAAACCTGCAGTTCAAATCAGTTTTGCACGCAACAAAAAAATTAACCACATGTACTGAGAGTGAAATTCAAAACAAGAACATTTAATAATTGCCATATTTACCTTGCTTTTGAACCGTCGCTTAATTTGTGGAAGAAGCAGCTGCATTGTGCAGGACATGAACTGCTCAGCAGAGGAAGCAAAACTAAAGCCAAGCAAAAAGCAGCAGTACAATGTCGACTCATTTTGTCTCCTGCAAGCTACTAAACGCTATGCAGCTAGACTACTACTGAAAAATAGGCGCTACAGCTCAGTCTAACGGGGCATCGGATGCATCGTGTTGGTTTGCAGGCTCACAACTACATACTGCTCCGACGGGTCTGAATCCTGAGATAAAAAGGATAGGCAGGGATTAGTGAAGGACTTGGGTTATTTTCATTCACACGATTAGGCTGTTGCTTCCTGGAAGCTGATAGGCTGCATAGTTTTTACTTTCATTCTCAGGGAAATACTTTCCAGTAGTTGACTGGACGGTTAATTATGGACACAACGAACTGTACAGCATTTAAACGAAGCGGAAGCTGCAGGTAGACACAACCGAAGCCCAAAAGCTACCTACAATATTTGAAACATTCAACAACATTTTTTTTCATGTAGGCTAGAAAGACTTTAAAATGAGGGATTCCATGAGAGTTTTGTTATATGTTTTGCTTTTAATGCCTTTCATTTTTTTATATTAGTGTCACTATTTTCGTGTCAAGTCATAATAAAGTGAGTAAACACTATAAGAGTGATAGGCCCCCTGCCCCACATTACAATTAGTCACCAACAACAAGTAATAGTATATATTAATAAACGTCAGGACCCATGTCCTTAAACTTTTAAATTATGCAAATCTTTCGACTGTGTGGTTTGCATGTTGGCTAGAGCAATGACCACTAGATGGCAGAGTAAAGTAGCTGCCTGTATTAAACCGCATTCTTGTGATTACACCCAAACTTCAGAATCAGAAATACTTCATTGGTCACTTTACAGTTGCTCCCACTCTAGAATAGAAACATATATATATAGGCATAGATACATTTTGAGAAAATGGAAAATAAGAAACTTAAGAAGTATGTAAAAAAAATTTAAGAAACATGTGCATTATACTACAATATAAACAACAATATATAGAGTAAAAAATTGAAAATAAGAAATATGTTAAAATATGTGCAGCATCATACAATATATAACAACAGTGTAAATAAAAATAATGCTGAGAAATGGGATGTATAAATGTGTTAAAATGCAAGAAAAGTATAAATACATTATTACAATATTAGTTTAACTGTACAGTATAAATGCAGTATTAATGCCAGAGAGTATTACACAGTTGGATGTTGAATGGAAAAACAGATTATGACCCTTGACAACACTATGTAACCCATTCCACTGCAGTGGGTCGAGATAACAATTACAGACTCTTTCTTAAAACGTTTCTTTCATTTGAGATTATCCCCATCTTGTATGTTTGTGATTTTTGACGTACAAGGGGAGTATAAACTCACTCACCCCAGTTTGGACTTTTGCAAATCCAAAGTCAAAGAATGATGTGAGAATAATCTACAATTTTTTATATGACTATTATACTATTACTCTGTATTATGTAGTTATCATTTTCAGAAGTATCCTGCAGAACACGTTCACATTGTGTGGGTGACACAGTTTGTGGATGACAGACGTGTAGTCACATCTCTTGGTTTGTCACAGAGGTTTAAAGACACGGCTGTCCTGTAGGATTTCAAATCCTTTAATCCAGCCATCTCTCTGTCTCTTATTAATACATCTTTGTTATATTTCTTTCAGGAGATTTGTCCTGAAAGAAATAGGCAGGACCTGGAAAAAGCCTCCAACCTTCCACCTGTCCCTAACAGATGGGGATCTGACCTCAGTGGGACACATCTTGTATCAGGGATCGGGAAGGCGATGATATATTATCTCAAGGTTCTACATTCAAAAATGTCTTTATAGGAAGTATTCTCCTAATGAAGAATGGCCCCAGTCAGTGTTAAGTTGTTTAAAATCTCCATATTAGGAGAAAGTGAAATCATGAATAAATCATTGTTTTAAAAACTGCAGGTACAAAATGAAATTAAATAATAATAATTATCTCTAACCTAATGAATGTTCATTCATTTATTCAATGTTCAACATTTTGGATTATGTTAAAAATCCTTAACAAGGCTGTTTTTCATTACTACAATGGTGAAAGAAGTATTAAAAACCTTAAGTAAAAGTAGAAATGCCACAGTCTAAAATACTCCATTACAAGTAAAAGTCCTGCATTTTTACAGCAAAATGTACTTAAAGTATCAAAAGTAAAAGTAGAAGAAATACAGAAACACTCCTTTCTGAGTGTTATATTATTAGTAATATATTGTATGCTTGTATATTACTACATTTTGTAATTTGTCAATGTTGTCATGTACTTTATACACTACTGGTTGATTTAATAGTAAAGCACAGCGTCTTTTATAGGCTCATCATATGTTTTGTATGTAAAATCTTGATCTGAAAAGTAACTAAAGCTCTGAAATAGAAAAAAATATATTGTCTAAAATATAAAGTAGCATAAAATGAAAATAGTCAAATACAAGTACCTCAAAATTTTACATAATTGTACATTAATTTAGTAAATGTGTGGAATTACTTTCTAGCACTGCATTTAGCTGTATCACGCTAAATGTAAAATGTGAATGTATCTAGCATCACATATGCCCAAATGCATAAATCTCCTTCTCAATTGTTGTGGAGAAAAAGCAGAAAGTCTCCCCTAGCTGAAGATTCTATTATAAGATTGTACAGTACTTAAAGGTACTTGATTACTTCCCATTTCTAATGTTATCACTTGATACTTTTACAGGAATCAACAAAAACATTTGTTGCCGTTTTTCATCTTTGCTCCTGATCTTCAGAGTCTGACGGTACAAATGCAATTTCAACACTGAAACCTTTGTTTCATTGCAAAACCAGGAGCTTATGATGGTGTAATCAACTGTTAGCCAATGCAATAATGTGCAACCACTACAAGCACTTTGGAATAAATATTACAGACAAGGTATTCAGGTCAGTTACAGTCATGGGTTTTATTTGCAAATGTCCATTTGTAGCTAGCCTCCCACTAAGAGTATATTAATTAAGAAGTTAAATGAGATGCTGCATCAATCCTGATTTCTTCCAATAAGTTACGGCTTTAAATGGTGCTGACTTTTGTAAAGGATATAGCCTTTTGGCCCACTGTCCCTCGATATACAGCGCAGAAGGAGAGTAGACGTTTCACTGTTCTTCAACTCGCAAATGTCAAACAAAAGTTAAAAGTTATAAAGCTAAACGTTCCTCCAATTAAAAACAAATTTCAAGTCTTTTCGTTATTATTTCAGTGTTTAACGTTTAAGTAAAAACTGAGTTCAGAAAAACACAAACCAAAACTCCTAAACAAAGATTACAATTTACACCAGTTGTTCAATCCACTACATTCGGGTTCTAGACTGGCTCTTACTTCATCACACTCAGCTGCAGTAGATTATAACAGATTGATTCATTGAATCTTTTGCGTTGTGAAATTGGCAGTTTGCTGCTGTATGTTCCTGCACGGCCTCACACCGCACCCTCAGCTTCTGACAAACACTCTTCCAGGCCTCCTGTTGGGATTTCAGGCAGCGGATAAAACATTCTGATGCACGAATCAGCTGCTGCAAATTGTCAATTTGTCTGCGAGACATTAACATTTCTGCTGCCACATTTGAGTCACGCGTGTCAGAGCAGTAATAAGCATCAACACTGCAGCTCTTTTCGTTCTTATTTTTGCTGAAGTCTGTAACCGGATGGGATGCTGAGCTTTCAGTCGGGACAATATGGGCAGTATGAGAAAAGGCTATTATATGTCTCTTGGGACACATCATTACTTCATAGTTAATGAGTGTATGGTAATCAGTGAGCAGATTAGTGGTGCAATCAGACTCTGCCCAAATGTTACTTATTTTAAAGGGTTCAGGCTGCTGCGAGAGCCAAAGGTCACTTTTCTGCTGTCCTCGTTTTTACAGGGTATTTTTGGTCAACAGTTCAAGACAGATACATGAGTAAAGGAATAAGGTCCTGGTGCTTTCACAGACCTTTTATTTACCTTTTAAGGCGGCCAGTAAGAGAGAACACCCTCTTTCATTAGACTCCTGATTTGGATGAGGGAAAAAGCCCTCTAAAGCGGGAAGAAATGGAGGAAACCTCAGGGAGATCAACAGAGGAGGGATCCCTCTTCCAGTCATGCAGTACCAGCCAAAACACTCAATGTTATAAGAAAAATCACGTGTTATTATTCCATCATCGCCTCTTTATTTCCGAAATGTCACTTAGCAAAACATGTTCTCTAGGAAAATGAGACATCAAATAAAAATGGAGTTTAAAGTAAAACTGAAAAAAGCACTGAACGGCGTGATTTTACTCGGTGGGTAGTACATTTAAGAGTTATGTGTGTTTTGCTTTGCACTGATCAGCTGTCTCACTACTCAGAATGATCACATCTAAAATTCAGCCCTATCAACTTTGGTTAAAAACAACATTTCCCATGTTTCCATTCTCTTTTCTTATCACCCACAACAACATAAACACCGCCCTCTGAAATAAGTAGTTAAGGGGAAAGTCTATCTCTCTCCAAGTTTTCAGAAGCCTAAATTTAGTCAAATTGACAAAAACCACAGCAGAGTCCCGAATCTGAGAGTTGCGCAGCAAACTTTAGGCGATCGCAAACGTGCGGGTTTGAAGGAAGTCTGCTCTTGGGACATTCTTCGAGGGATTGGAAAGGGGGGTTTATTAGGATTAGGCTCTTTATGCTTTTTCACGTGAAAAGGCCTTTATAAGGCCTCATTTCGCCGGGGACGGTGCTTCGCAACACAACACGAAAAGGACGTGTCTTTTTGGTGCAAAGTTTCATTTGCGCATTTCGACATGGCTGCGTACACGTTACCGGAGGGATTCACGGAGTTCGATATGTTTACGTTCGGCTCAGCGCTTCTCGCCGGGGGTAAGTGGGCCCAGCACACAGGAAGACGCGTTTCTCCAAGAATTAAAGGGACAGTTCACTCTTTGCTGAGATAATAAAAGCATCTTACATTGGGAACATCCCAAACATGCATCATTTGATTTTTCTCATGGTGATGTTTGAAATGTAGACGTTTTTGAGCTACAAGCTTGCAGGCGAGCACAGCTGGTTTAGCCTACTCTAAACTCCACTTCTCATAGTAAAGATATTTTAAAAAAAAAACACAAAAAAACCCTTTTAAATATTGGCTATGTTAGGGCTTTGATGTTTGGAAGCATTTGTGGGGCATGCGGGTGAGATCAGGGTGATATGACTGTGCTGACAAATTCAGACTGTTAACAGTGTGAGGCCAGAAATTAAAGAGACATTTCTCTTCTTTTTCCCACTTTCAGGTATGATTGGATTCTTCCTCAATGCCATCAGCATCGTGTCTTTCCTCACAGTGAAGGAGATGCGGACTCCCAGTAACTTCTTTGTGTTCAATCTTGCTGTGGCCGACATCTGTTTGAATATTAATGGGCTCACAGCTGCATATGCCAGCTATCTCAGGTATCAAACAAAGGACACAGAGTTTTTAAAGTGCAGTTATTTTCCTTTCACAGGCACTTTTTCTTTATCATGGCAGGGGTAGTACATTTCTTTCTTTACAAACAAACTTCCCTTTTTGTAACACAGACTAATTGCCACATAGGAGCTGAGGGGCTGCAAGGTGATTAACAAGTTTATTTTTCTGACTTTTTTTGGTGAAACTCTGGAGAGTTTTACCTCTTCAGGATGTTGACTAAAACAACCTGAGATGGGCACGTCACTCTTTGGTTTAACTGCTCACAGCTCATAGACCAACCTATGATGAAGGCATTGTTTGGCTATAAAGGATCACACGCCAAAAAGGTTGGGAACCAGCGAGTTCATCTGAATCAGCTGCGTAAATTCATTATTTTGTGACCACCGTGTTTTCAAAAACATAACCAACATGCGTTTGGTTGATGTAGCTGATGTAGTCCTATATAATAACACTGTTTTGTAATATTGTGCATAGGTAACATTCCCCTGCATGCTAGAGTATGACTCAAGTTTCGTTGTCTTTTCTAGATATTGGCCATTTGGTCAAGATGGATGTGCCTATCACGGTTTTCAGGGGATGATAGCGGTCCTGGCGTCTATCAGTTTCATGGCTGCCATCGCTTGGGACAGATATCACCAGTACTGCACCAGTGAGTAGAACACATGACCAGTACTGCACCAGCGAGAACAGTAAAGTAAATACAAAAAAACTTTTAAACATAATGGTAAGATCTACACTTAAAACACTGATATTGTATTGATAAGTTCAAGCTGCTCTAATAAATATATTGAGAATGATCACCCAACTTTTCAATTCACCCTCAAATCTAAGGAGCGTTTTAAGGTCTTTGAGGTCATTATTTTGGTAATATGGCACTCAACTTCACTGTTTTGGTTCATTCTCTTAGCGTTTCCCGATGCGGGCGAAAAAGAATATCTGATAAACCCACTGTACACTTCCTGCTCAGCACCAAACAGCAGACAAAGTTAGCGACTAGCTGGTTGAACAAAGTGGAGCATTTAGCAGCTTAAGATTCAGACACACCTGCTTATGTTTCTGGTGAAAAGCAGACAAACTTAGCAGAAATAGCATGTCATTAGATTTATCTAAACAAACAAATTCCACTTGTATTCCCTTTAAATCATAATCAATTGCCTCACATCTACCATCCAAATGGCATTATGCATGTTTTTATGCTGTAGGACAGAAGCTCTTCTGGAGCACTACTCTGACAATGAGCGGCATCATCTGGATTCTTTCCATCTTCTGGGCTGCTGTTCCTCTCATGGGATGGGGCGTCTATGACTTTGAGCCGATGAGGACTTGCTGCACGCTGGACTACACCAGAGGGGACAGGTAAATAAATGAATAATAAATATAGGACTGATACTAAAACAGGGAATGTTGGCATGGCCGGAAAAAATGGTGATGACGTATTTTGACAAAACTAAGAAACGCAGATATCCATAGCATTTTGACAAATATTGACCATATTATTTTCCCATTTTTATCTCTTTTTAACAGGGACTATGTGACCTACATGCTAACTCTGGTGCTGCTCTACCTGATGTTCCCAGCTTTCACCATGTTGTCTTGTTACGATTCCATCTACAAACACTTCAAGAAGATCCATCACCACAGGGTAGATGTGCTGCAGTATTCTCAAAATCCCTTTCAAAGGAACACGCCACATTTTATTTAAATTTTTTTTAGATGTTAGATCAGATTTGGCAGAGAAAATGCATTTGGACACACAGATACACAGTGTTGCCTCCAAAGTGTCAGCAGCTTCTGGAGTTGAGTATGCTCACTGACAGCTCAACAGTGATCAGTGGCAATGTGGGAAAAAAAACAGCTTGAATGTTCGACATTTCTGGAAATACTGTTATTTGCGTTCTTGCCGAGAGTTATAAACTCGATACCGCTCTCATGTCTGTACAGTAAGCATAAAGCCACAGCCAGTAGGCAATAAGCTTAGCTTAGCTTTGCTTAGTTTAGGGAACGGGGGAAAAAGCTAACCTGCCTCTGTCCGCAAGTAAAAAAATAAAATACACCTACTGGCACAGTTAAACTGAGATGAGCAATTTGAGGAAATGCACAGACATGAGATTGGTATTGATCCTCTCATCTAACTCCTGGCAAGAAAGTGAATAAGTGTATTTCCCGAAATGTCAAACTATTCCTCTAAGAAAATTATAAGTTTTTGACAAAAAAGCAACCCAGGTAAGGCTAAGGGTTCTGTCTTTATGCAGGCGCAAAACACAGATCTACACTGAAGTGAAGCGGCATTTTCCCACGGTGCAGTGAGGTTCCATTTGTTTCTGTTCCGTTTAATTGGCAACTGTTTTCTACCAAAAATGTTGAAAATGTTGAAAATTGTCCACAGAGATTTACCAGGACAACGTTTCTGAAAAGACACGTTCGTGTTGAGTTTGTCAAAGATAATCTTTTTGTGTTTTTAGAGCCACAAACAAAATTGCATGCATTTGTATTGCATAGAGGTGGCGGCAGAGTTTTTAGAGACCCCCTTTTGAACGGGATTAAAGGAGCTGATGTCAATAGCCAGGTTTCCAACCAACTGTAGTGCAAAAATCTCCAGAAAATCTCTGCACAAGAAAATGTGAATTAATGCGAGTTTCCATGCACTACTGTTATGCAATATTAGGAGTTAAACGCATTGAGATTGGTTGCCATAATTCTCCAGGCGGGTGCCATTAAACCATCGCAGAAGAAGAGGCCGTAACCTTTTCTACTAGGCAGAAAAGGTGATGGAAATATGGCATTTATGTTTGTTTCATGTATTAATTTGAGGAATGTTACCATCTCCCCATCACTCCACACGTTGCACGTTGTGGCATTTTGCTTTTATCAGTGTATCAACTTTTCCAGCTGCAAGGTTTTGTTGGTGCCATTTCCACGCCGGTTTTTTAACGTGCACTATGTTCATTTGGCCTCAGCCTGTACACAAGCTACTATAAAATGAACAGAACACACGTTATTTGGCTAAACTTTCACATTTCACTGTTTCATCTTGTCCTCATTCTCTTTTAGGTTAGAAATGAGGTTGTTTTTTTATTGTAGCATGACTGACTTTAGTGTAGCCTATCAAGCTCTAACTGACAAAATTTTAATGTTGCTTTATTATTGCCAGCTGAATATTGTTAATACTAAACCATCAAACTTCTAAATCCATTATATTGCATGTGTAATATCTACAGTAACACAATGAACTTTGTTGTCTAGTTTAACACCAGTTTGCCCTTGAGGGTAATGCTGATGTGCTGGGGCCCCTACGTCCTCATGTGTGTCTACGCCTGCTTCGAGAATGTGAAGGTCGTATCTCCAAAGCTAAGAATGGTGAGCACTTATTTAGCTTCATTCAATCTAACAGTTTGTGGGAAAATACGGTCAAAATGATGAAAAAGGAAAGCAAGGAAGGCATGTTATTGCTGACATAGTTTAAAGGATCATTTCCGTTTATTACAACTTGGGTTTTATTTTTGTAGTTTTGGCCATCATTCCTATGAGTAATAATAACATTGTCCTCACAAGTTAATCACTGAGATTTGGGGAGGCAGCGATGTTGCTAAACCTCCAGGTTAGCCAAATGTTTATGGAAGAAAAAACAAAGGCAAAAGATAAAATTATTACTTATACTGTCTGTTGTAAGCATCCATCACAGTTTACATACCGATGCAATGCGTTCAGTTTCACCTGAACTTTGTAATAAAGCGGTTTGCCTTTGCAAAACTACTAAAAAAATGAGACCCAAGTTGTTGTAAACTCAAACCGACTTTTAAATCAAGTACTTGAAAAATGATGGAAATACTTGTTTGTGCTCGCAGGTGCTTCCAGTTGTTGCAAAGACAAATCCCATCTTCAACGCTCTCCTCTACTCTTTTGGAAATGAGTTCTACCGAGGGGGCGTGTGGCACTTCCTCACCGGACAGAAGATTGTTGATCCAGTCATTAATAAGTCAAAATAAAAGGGAACTCAAAAGGTTCTCGTAAAACTCCAAAACCAACATATCCTCTTACAATAGGTTCCCCATACTATTGGTAAGGCGTAAACATCAACGAGCCATTTAGATGTGTGTACAGTTGTAGTATTTTCACATGTGGACAGTAGCTGAAACTCAGGACAATCTCTACATTTGGAGCCGCCACAGTAGCCTCATGCTGGATGTGTGTAAATCTGCGAAATGTATCTTGCAGGTAATTTAACCATTTTCAAATGATTGCATTCTTTCAACAGCAATTTGTATTTAACCTGCACTGCTCCTCCGTCCGTGTTAGACCACTTCCAATAAACTAATTGCGTTGCTGCTCTTCTACTGTATGCTCTAGCTACTTTAAAGTGGTTTTGAACCTGAATAACCGAGCTGCTGTAAGTAAGAAGCCTAAATTCGACAGTTAAACCAGCGGCCAGGCTGTCTGAAGCTAAGCAGATTAATCAGTTGTGTTTTTGTTAGGAAGACTGTTTGAGGTAATGTAACTTCTATACATAGTAAGGAAGTATTCACTGTATTATGCATTGTAGTGTAGTCAACACCTGCGGTCAACACCTGCAGCAAACACCTCTAAGTAGCTTAATATTTAAATGCATAAATTGATAAAGAGGTAGCTAGTGTGGTAGATTTTATATTGCCTTACCTTGGAGCTACTCATATAAAAAAGTTAGGATTTATTCTAGTTCATATTCCCCTAAAAGAACTTATTCAGCAGTTTTTACCCTTTTTACATTGTTAAAAAACAAATATACAGCGCTTTCTAGTAAGAGAAATTGCAGACTCTGGTCTTGTCTGTATTTCTGTCCATGCACATGAATAAAGTCGGCAATGTACATAAACACATTGTTTATTGAAAAGACCAAATATCAAAGATTTTAATTAAGATCAATCTTAGGAATGTAGGGTAGGTAGGCAGTTCGAATGACAGGTAACAAGTTATGAAGGTAGACTGAGCAATTTGTGGAATCCCCTCCCTGCTGACACCAACTCGTCATGGCAGCCACATTAATAATACCAACATTAAAATGTCTTCTGCTGTAGCCATTTCCTTGGATTACATGTGTGCCATTCTGTCTTTTCTAAACACGAGTCACATTTAAGGCAAGTGTTACAGTGTCAACGAGGGCACAGAGAAGAAAAGACTGCAGCACTCTGATCTCTGAGCCGCTAAATACATGCAGTCCAGAAATAAGCTGCAGTGAGAGAAAGTCTCTGCCACACTAACCTCAGAGGCGACTGACATCCCTGCCAGGCAGTCGACAGCAGGTAAAATCCTCTCACACTGCCAGTGGCAGCCCGTCTTAACAGAGGAGGAGTCGGCCCTAATTAGCAACAGTCACACAGGTTCAGCAGCCATCCACAAATAGTCCTCTTGAGTATTCACATTAGAATAATAACACATTGTTTTTAACTCTTGAATTGCAGCCATGATACATTGTCTAATGACGGCATCGCTTAAAATGACCATAGCACAAATGGTGACGTTAAGAATTTTGCTCAAAGCACCGCTGTCCCTAAGTACAGCCTCACAGGGCTGTTAGCATGGCTGTAGACTCTTAGTCTTGTTACATTACCAAGGGGAACCACACATTAATTTATTCTTTTTAAAAGTCTGTGTCAAACAGAAGCTGAAAGTAAATGTAAACTGAAAAGTTGAAAGGAGAAAAGACTCCCCTAATCAGAAGCTGACTGCTGTTATGCAGCCGACTCTTTCCTGCACATGAACAAGTTCCTCTCATTAGCAGGTATTAAATGTTGAGCATAATCATGTACTTCCTCATAAACTGTACTGATCAGGGTTTTTCTCAGGAAAGACTGAGGAATCCAACAGATTAGCCTCAGATTCTTGGAAGCAGACGTCCCTATGACAACTGATTACGAGACAGTGTGTGGGCTAGTGATCTAAGTGAGTCAGAGCTGTATATAGAAGCAGCAGTAATAGCAACAAGCTGACAGGTAGAGAGGAGAACAACTTGTGACAGACAGATATAGTCTTTTTGAGCTTTCTTCCAACACATTGTACAAATAGCTACATCTGAATTCTAAATCCTTTTCATTCAGAAGAGTTAGGATTTAGATCACCATCCACCCACAAGGTGAGGTGAAGGTGTTCCTGGCTGTGCTTGAATACTAACGATAAGTGTCTTAAATCTAATGCTCGTCACAGACAGATGGCGTAAAAACAAAGAAAAACATCTGTCATGAAAAACCTTACGCAGCACAAACAGCAGCCCCACCACACGTGGGTGCACATGTGACATTTAGAGAGATTTAGTTAATCAGAGTCATATTCTGACCTTAAGAGCACCAGATCATGAGGGCCGTAGCCAGAAATTTAGGAATACTGAGGCCATGAGTTCCCCCGGCGCAACCCCAACTCATTTAGAAATCTCAGGTTGAAATGTTTCCATTCTTTTCATCATCTCATCGCCAGTTCTCTCAAACATTCTCCTCTCTTCTTACCCCACTACGGATACAGTACATATCACTTGAGCACAGGGACGTAGCACAACATTCTAAGCCTTTACATGGGCATTCTCTATGGGCCCCTCCTCTGGACGTCATTAATCAAGTGCCAGTCGTCATATGACACAAGGTCCGATGCAGCGTATCGAAACAGTGCACTTTGCAAGCTTCGGTGCCTTGGTATCACCTGCTCATCACTGATAAACACCAAAAGAAAGAACGGGAAAGGTTTCTGACAATTTCACATTTGTCTTTCATTTTTAATTTAATTCAACTGCCCAAGCCTTCTGCACACTGCTACGAATATAACTCAAGGGTACAAATGTTGAAATATGCCTAAAATTGTCAAATTTAAAGATGTTAAAACAAGCCTTAAAACATCCACCATGTGTAATTTGTGTATGACTGTAGAATGTAAATTCTTCTTCAGGTAGTTAAAACTCCCAGATTCCTAGAAATAATATTGAGGACTTGACCTCCTCAACGATTGCTACCCTGAAGAACTTGTAATGAGTTAATTTCCAAAACGGTAAAAAATAACATAATACATCAGTCAGTACAGCTTACATTTATAATTCTGAAACTCCTAAAGGAGTCAGCGACATAAACGCTGTGAACTGCAGATGGATTAGATTTCTACAAAAATCTAAAATGCATAAGGACTTTTAAAACGAGGATTATGTTTGAAGAGCACTTTCTCTTACGCCAACTGATGATCTTTTTAAGTGCACAAGATCTGCTGCTGAGTTACAACTTGGGAAGGAAAAACATAAACGGAGAATAACAGACTTTACTGAGGAAAGGTTGAAGCACAGAGGTCGGTTGAGGGAAACATTGTTTGCATAGACTCCTAGGTTAATGATCAACTTTGTATTGGCCCAATAAGCACAATGGCTGATGTTTAGGTTAAATAATACTTTCATAATCAGTGATGAGTTTGTCCTCTCGCCGTCGCATAAAAGACAATCCAGGTGACGGCTGCTTATCAGAAAAGCAAAGCGAAGGTCAGAGTAAATCCTACATTAAACACTACACATTGCAGTCCAGAGGTCAGATTCGATGACACAGTTGAATGAGACATGTCACATGACAAAAACAAAGATCTTACATAACACTGTCTGTTATAAGCCATAATGACTTTCTCTGTCACCATCGTTCATTTATATTTTGATTTGAACACAACCCCAAATGGTGCCAAAGTGTTGACATATCTCCCGCGGATCTTTCTTAAAATCGTTTTTACAGGATTGTGGCCATTGAGTATAATCTGGATTAGATGATATTTGCGTCACTAGGCTTTAGACAGCCTTTCTTCTGGTCTCGCTTATTAAACCTCTCTCATATCGCCTTTACACCAGAGGCCAGGTCACCTCCCGTATCTCAACCCAGAGGACAAAGCTGACACTCTGAACTCCTGCAGACGCTGCCAAGTTACTAGAATGAGTTAGCAGAGATTATCCATGTAGTCAAATGTCTGCATCTCGTATGAAATCTGTATATGGCTATATGAAATGAACTGTAGCGTGGCTGCAGCATAAGACTATAATATACATGTGTTTATCTAACGCCTGTGCTGTGCCAAGCCTCCCTCATTAATGAAATTGGGTAGTTATTTCCTGTGGTGTGTTAATCCTCCTGCTGGTGTATTTTCTGCATCAAATCATCCACTGAGCACACTGGAAACACCCCTCCACTGCCACTCTAATCATCCTAAGTGTTGATATTTTTAATATTAGGTTAGAATTTCCTAATAAAAGGTTCCCCAGCTAATCATGATTAAATTGCTGTTTTCACAAATATTACTGATGTAAACAAACATTTTATATAATTTTGCGGTACCAGAAAACATTATTTATGTATTTCCAAAAACTAGGTTGGATCCCTTTCGATTACTTGGTTGTTGTCTAGTGTCAGAGAAAGGAGGTTCCAGTCCTGTGTTTTGAACTATGTTTCACAGGCGGAGCGTGGATTACACATTTGTTATTATTTGCATGTCTTTGCCGCCCTCTACTGGCAAAAGGTAATACATCTAGTTAAGAAATGAAACAAATAAATTAATAAGCAAGCCTTTTATAATTCTAACATGATTCTGATTTTATTATGGTGATTTTTTTTTACACCATAATAAAATGAGCTCATGCAAAACAGGAATGTAACTATAAGAGACAAAAAGAATAATTAATCAACTGAAACCATCAGAAAAGTATCTAATCTTAACGTGGACTATCACTAGGTTACACTGGTTGTAATGATGTAAATAATTTAGTTCTTTTTTAACTTCATGGACAATAAGACTGAGGTAATGGGATGATTTTGTGGGTGTTGTGTGTACTTGTAGATATTCACCACAAGGTGTCGCCGGTGTCTTGTGATACATTTATAAAGGGTCCCCACATTTCTGTCTGTCTGTACGGTCTGGTACGATTCCATCTCAGGACATAAGAGGTGCGTGCAATAGTTTTCATGTGAACACACAGTCTTATTGTTGTTGTTCCTTACATACTTTGGTTCCTTGGCTGAATTTGAACGAGGTGAGCAGTTTTGTGATTGAGAAACTGCTCTTCTGCTTTTCAGGTCTGTGCGTGGTGACGGGAGCTGTCCACAGACTCGTGGTGCTTGAAATCTCTTCAGCTCCTGCAAGCAGTGGCTCCTTTATGGGTTCACGTCTGGGACACAGCGGTACACAACTGAATAAGCTCATATTGTTAACTACAGACTTAAGCAGCTAATGAATGTTCTGACTTGAATATTTTATTAAGCGTCAACCCCGTGTCACAGCTATATATATGAGACTGGGTGGCGAGTGGGCCCGCACTCCTACTTCTGTATATTGTGTGTGTTTAACAAGTGTATCTTATCTTGAGATTAATATTGAATAGATTTTCTTTAGCAAAGAGTTATTGCTGCATATTGCTGTGTATATGTCTATGAATGCAGCCTACAGTATATACGAACACTGATGCATCTCTTCCTTAACAACAGAGTCAAGAGTCACACTGGACATTAAGAAAGAGAAAGCCTTTTTTTCTTCTTCTCTCGTAGAGGGGTCGTGATGTGGTGCTCACTGGCTCTTATTGGTTGAAGTGATTGCTGCCATGGTTGGAAATTAACATAAAAGAGGCAAGTGGCGAAGGGATCCACTTGGGGGCAAGCTGGTGATGCGTCACGGCGCTTGGTGAAAAGAGGAGACAATAAAGGGACTAAAATAGCGCCGAACCTGCGGGTTAATGTGCACCAATGGCCACGAAGTCACCCGCGGTCCCAGAGCTGAGCACTGAAGTGCCACAGGTGATATGTATGGACACAGTGCTGAGAGAGCTTGAGCGTCCGAGGTGTTGCCAATAAGTAACAAAAATCGCTCCAAACTAACTTTGCCATGTAAGATTAGAGGCCGAAACTTCTGCATGGTGCAGAAATTCTACGATTTCACCACGTCACTTCTCGGGAGATCATGAAACAACATCGGATGTGGCCGTGGCGAGGACACGTTGAGGAAGCTGAGGAAAGCCATCTTCACCGATGAAGCAGCCAAGTTCCTCTTCGCCTCTCCCTTTACGCACAGGCGAGGTGAGGACAGAGAGCATCACATCAATGTAGAGAAAACATCTCAATGAGTCATCCGAGGTATTGAAAGATCGCAGCAGACGAGAGAAGCACAACCACAATTTTCAAATCGAAAATCTTTTTTTTTTTTTTTTTTTTTTTAAAAAGCACACCATGGATGGAGAAGCGGGATCATCGGGACTGGTCAAATCAGCCGCAGTAAAACTGTCCGAGATGGGCCAAAGAACCAAGCAGTTAGGTACCGCGATAAAGGATCCCCACCAGCAAAGGCGGATCATATTAGTGATTGTTTGCGTGGCTCTCCTGCTGGACAATATGCTCTACATGGTAATCGTGCCAATTATTCCAGACTATCTTGCTGAGCTGGAGAGTGAGCAGTCAGAGCACGTCCACGTAGTGATGCACCCCAACTCCTCAGCCAACAGCACAAGCCAAGACAAAAGCATCAAGGACAATTTTGATGTCCAGATAGGAGTACTTTTTGCATCTAAAGCCATCCTGCAGCTTTTAGTTAACCCGCTGTCGGGAACCTTCATAGACCGGGTTGGATATGACATTCCACTTTTAATTGGACTGACTGTTATGTTCGTGTCCACCTGCATATTTGCTTTTGCGGAGAACTATGCGACGCTCTTTGTGGCCAGAAGTTTGCAGGGTCTGGGGTCTGCTTTCGCGGACACCTCTGGAATCGCGATGATAGCTGACAAATACACTGAGGAATCAGAGAGAAGCACGGCGCTGGGCATCGCTCTGGCGTTTATCTCGTTCGGGAGCCTGGTGGCGCCTCCTTTCGGGGGCGTCTTGTACGAATTTGTGGGCAAGAAAGTGCCCTTCATCGTGCTCGCCTGCATTTGCCTGGCGGACGGCTTTCTGCTGCTGACAGTGATCAAGCCGTTCTCCAACAGGACTAGAGAGAACATGCCAGTCGGCACCCCCATATACAAACTCATGATTGACCCGTACATAGCGGTGGTGGCCGGGGCGCTGACAGTGTGCAACATCCCCCTGGCCTTTCTAGAGCCCACCATAGCCAACTGGATGGAGACCACCATGCACTCCACTCAGTGGGAGATGGGACTCACCTGGCTCCCAGCCTTCTTCCCGCATGTCCTCGGTGTGTACATAACAGTGAAATTGGCAGCAAAGCATCCAAATTTGCAGTGGTTCTACGGAGCTTTAGGTATGGTTATCATAGGCGCGAGCTCCTGCACAGTCCCTGCATGCAAAAGTTTTGGGCAGCTCATCGCCCCGTTGTGCGGCATTTGTTTTGGCATTGCACTGGTCGACACTGCCCTGCTGCCGACACTTGCGTTTTTAGTTGACGTGCGTCATGTTTCAGTGTATGGTAGTGTATATGCTATAGCAGATATTTCCTATTCTGTCGCATATGCTATGGGTCCTATAGTAGCCGGCCAGATAGTGCACACTCTCGGGTTTGTACAACTTAATCTGGGTATGGGCCTTGTCAATGTGCTTTACGCACCAGCCCTGCTGCTGCTGCGCAACGTGTGCCAAATGAAACCGTCCTACTCAGAGAGAGATAACCTGTTAGAGGAGGCTCCTCAGGGGCTATACGATACTATCAAGATGGAGGAGAGGAAAGCTAAAAAGAAGGGCTACAGTTCGGCAGGGAATTGCTTGTCAGTAGATGAAAATGGGTTTGACCCCTTCAGAGCACAGCGGTCCTTGTCAGAAGAGTCGTCCGGTCCGGAGTTCACTTAGAACGGCCACACTCTGACCGCCCCCCCGCCCCCCGAAACATTCCCTCTGGAGAGGTTGTAGTCTAGTAATTTAAACTTTTATGTAAGTACCGATGTGCAATATAAACACCCAATCACCAAAATCACGATTGTGTGACACGTTTTCCAAAGTTTATCTTTTCTTTTTGACTGTGATTTCATTGTGTCGAACAAGTCTATGTAGCGTTTGTCATGGACGTGTAACTGGAGTTTTGTGAGAGATTTATCAGCTACTGTTGAATTTGTGTGCATCACTGAGTATTGTAAAAAGGTATAAATAGATAATTGTGCGTACAAGATTATAATGGGACCAACTATAAGCAGCCCCCCCCCCCCCCCCGCACACACACACAAATAGCCTATATTTTTAGTCTGAGGAAACTTTTTTACTTGCACATCAAAGGCCTAATTTCCTTTTTTGTTGTAAAAACTTCGTGAATTTCAATTTTGTAACAAGTGGGCCTGTTATTTAGTTTTATTTCAGATGTTTTTTGTTGATTGAAATTAAATGTATCATAATACATGGATTTTGTACATATGTGGATATATGCACAATGTAAATTGTTAAAAACATACGTGGACCTCTACAAAGTGTGTGTGTGTGTGTTTGTGAGTGTGCGCGCGTGTATGTCTGAAACATTTTGTCAAGACGTAGCTAATGAAGTCAGTGTCCTTCAAATGAACAAATATGTATTCATTTATCAATTGTCGTTTTAATAAATCTCTGTTTGGATCTGTGTGACGGTGGTGATTTCATTCTTTTTTCAATCTTCAAACGAATAAAAACAAAATAAGTGTGGAACTTACAGTATTTCGTTGGAAATATAATCAATTTAGATTAAAAAAATTACATTGCTCTTCCAGAAATAATAAAAAGTCCGTGGTAAAAAAGGGACCAATATAATTTTATTATGTATGAAAGGTGAAAAAATATATAAAAGAATCCCGTGATTAATGAAAAATAATGACTCCAAAGTGTAATTCATACTTTTGATTTCCACAAGTCACAGCTACCTCACGGTGCCCAATCATGCACACCCAGAAAGGACACAGTGAGCGCACACTAGCCACAATATGAACACAAAAACATAGGCCTACAAATGAACAGATCCAAGAGCGCAATAGTTCAGAAAATTAGTCTACTGCTGCAAAACAGATTCATTTTCAGCACAAGTGCGTATTGTCTAAAGTCAGGCTTACAAACTCTGCAGAAAGCGTAGGACTTAAATCTGAACAGCAACTGTCATCTCTGTCGACCCGCAGGACCATCACAGGAAATTGAGCAATGGATTAATTAAATAATTAATTAAAATTATTATCGGAAGTGGGCAGGGGGGGGGGGGGGGGAGGCAAGATGAGAGATAATATGTTCCGCGAATAGATTTCGATGGGAGGAGTTTCTTGCCTCAAGGGGGTAGGTAGACGCAAACACCTTCAGCATCTTTTCCAAGGCGCGCTTTAATGTGGAGTCACAGCCTTATGGCGAGGCGAGGGGACGGGGGAGCAGTCCGGCGCCCACACGGAGCTTTACACTAAGATGGGATTTCAAGGCGTGGATGTGGGAGGACTTCCATGTGAACGTCCACACACTTCTCTGACCTCCTGAGTGGTGCACTGATCAGGTAAGGTAACTTTCTTATACTTTCCAAAAATATAAAAGGGGGTTTTGTGTTTATCACAAACTTATTATCCACTGTATGAGCCTATTTGTTGCACAGCGTCCTCGCTGGTTGTTCATCTTAAAAACTCATTTAAGCTACTTGAAAGTCCAATTTGCTCTGAAAAGAAATTTTGAAAAGTTTTATGATTGTTAATCATTTTCACTTTTTTTCAGTAAAAAAAAACAACTTGCATCCAATGATACAGAAATATCTCCAGTTGTATATATTTTTTGGCACTCTTTTATTAAAATGCTTTAAAAGGGAAGCAGCACTGAAAATAAGTACACATTTTCTGCCTTTATTGGCTAAAATGTTAATTTGTTTGAAAAATTTGGTCTGAAGTAGAGATGAAGTGCGTTTTTGAGATGCATATCTCTTTGCAGTGGTGAGCGATGAGGCGCAGCTGGAATTCAAGGACATGCAGGAAATTGCATTAGGCTGCAAAATGATGAGACATGGCAGGCTGCTGGTTCACTTTCAGACAGCACTATGTAGCTCCATTGCTCAATAGGCCTAATTCTGTTTACTGTATTTTTTCTTTCTCAAATGTCTTAACATGCTTCATGCAGGGAAGGCTGAACTCAGACCGTCTCTAGAGGGTTTTAACAGTATTTCCCCTTGACTGGACTGGAATGCAAAGATGCCAAACTTGGAGAAAGAGACGGCCAGAGACCGAGATAGCCAAGTATGAAAGCATGTTTTAAAGCATGTCATTGTTTCAATCAGCACTGAAATCAGCACTTATTTTGCATCTTCACTTTTTACAAAGTTTTAATACTGAGCGTTGTCGCCGTCCATGGTCCTGAAGTTGGCAACGTAAGTGTGCTGAATTTCAGCACCACGGACAGCGACAGCGTTACTTACGCTAACTGACCGCTAGGGGCGGAAATTATAGCAGGCCGGTCATCTTTCAGGGGCTTAAAACCTCTTTCCAGACATTGACACGGTCAGTGAAATTTGGTGATTTTGAATTAGAAATTTTTCTCTATGGGTAGAGAAAACGACTTCTTAACATAAATAAACTATTTGCAAACCATTTTGGATAAGCTGGAAAATACATTGTCTGAGCTCATGAATAGTTGACTTTTTAGAGGTACGTGGTTCTCACAGGACAGCAATGCTACAAACAAATGATGATCTTATAGAATATGATGCATTGCTGCAGGTTCAACTACCCAACAGTATATCAAGTAGTTCAAATGAGCTCAGTCTTAAACATCTGCAGCAGTAAAGTGCAACATTCATCTTCAAAACTCATTTACCTAAAAGTCCACTTTGCTCTGAAAAGGAATTTTGAAAGGTTTTATGATTTTTAATCATTTTCACTTGCTTTCAATAAAATCAACTTGCCTCCAATGATACAGAATTATCTACAATCTTATATTTTTTTGTTTTAAGATATCGGCACTATTTTATTAAAATGCTTTAAAAGGGAAACAGCACTGAAAATAAGTACACATTTTCTGCCTTTATTTGCTAAAATGTTCATTTGTTAGAACAATAAAGCTTTTAAGTCTGAAATAGACTTAATTACAAAAATTATCATTTTAATTACAAATTATAAAAACATCATGTATAGTAAAACACTGACAGGGACCATTTTTCTGCATAATGAGTATGTTTAGTTTTAATACTTTAAGTGAATTCTGCTGATAATACTTACATACTTTTACTTTCATAAGGCTTTGAATGCAGGACTTTTATTTGTAATGGAGTATTTTCACAGTGTGGTGCTGCTACTTTTCCTTAAGTAAAGGCTCTTATTACTTCTTCCACCACTGGACATAGTACATGTATCTTTGTGTGAAGTCATTTAATCAACATTAAGCCAGTGGTGGGTTATATTTAATGGACTTTGCATTTTGTTTACTGTGGTTTGATCAGTTCTAAATTGACTTCACAAAAAATTAAAAAATATGCATTTTCCTCATTTCCAGGAATCCAAAGCTAGACAACTTATTCTACAATTCCAATGTACTGGTCAATATTAACATCTTGGGTAACTAACAGTACCGTTATGCAAATGATCAAACATCAGAGAGAAAAGATAATCAATTAGAATATTCTATCCTTAAAAAACAAGAATGTTTTCAAGTCCCACAAGGTTGCGGGACTTGAAAACACTCGAAGCATTTAAGATGAATTATTAACTCGGGTTCGAATAATAAAAGTATAACGAAAGGATGTGAGGGAATTATCCCTTTAACTAATGAACCCTCAGTGAATCAGGGGAAGGACATAAAAATGCTGAACAGCTGCTGTCCTTTCATTACTCGTTATGAGAATTTATAGCAATCTGTTGTTTTTTTATGACATCAGGTGTTGCCAAAGGTCCCTGTGCCACCGCTGAAACAAACCCTCGATACATACTTGAAGTGTGTCCAACACTTGGTAAAGGAGGAGCAGTTTAAGAAAACAAAGGCCATCGTGGAGAAGTTTGGGGCTCCTGGAGGTGTCGGAGAGGTTCTCCAGAAGAAGCTTCTAGAGAGGAGTGACAAGACGACCAACTGGGTAAACTCTCAGATCTGAAAGATAAAAACAATGCTGCGCTTTGCCGTATGTGCATTAACTGGGAGAAAGACAGAAAATCCTGCAGTTTCCCCTCATATCAATAAAGATTTTTTTGTTCTTATTAGTATTTAAGTGTAGTTGGATGTGCTTCTCCTTTGTACCTTTTCCTAGTTCATCAAACATTCATTTGGAAAACTCATTTTAGTCATTGCAAAATCATTGTCTAATGAATTTTCTTCAGTAAATATACTTTTCCTATCATTCATTATCATTTTAATCCAATTTATCAATTTGACCTTTTACAACACAGTATTTACTCAGCATCTGCTTTGATTTTGTAATAATAAGGTATTGAACTCTGCATCTGCTCTATTTAGTCTAACAATAAGAATGAAACTTGTCTCATATTTAGTCTCAGTCTAAAGTAATATATAACCCATTCATAAAAGAGTTGGAAAAAGTGAAACACATGGCGATAAAGATTTATTGGGGCCTCTGCTCGTCCTTTGTTGCTTCAGTCTCTGCTCCTGCGTCTGGGTGATCGGTCACTCCACAAATCATCCAGCTCAGTGAAATCTATCACACTCCCACTCTCACACAGACTCTCTCCCACTCTCCTTTTTCATCTGGCAGTGATACACCGTAATGGTTTTTTACCCCATTGCACACAGGTCTCAGCTCTGAAAGTAATAACTTGAGTCCAAAATGCTTATGGAACCAACATTTCTCAAAAAATCTCTCTGTGTTTTTATTTAGGTCTATGACTACTGGCTGGAGGACATGTACTTGAACAACAGGTTGGCCCTACCGGTCAACTCCAGTCCCGTCATGGTGTTTCCTAAGCAGACATTCAGAGATCATAAAGATGCCCTCAGGTATGTGCTTGAAGTTTTTTTGTTCAGACTGTAAAACATTTGCACATGCCGAGTGTTTAAACATTATTACCGCTCCTTCGTTAGCTGTGATGTCCCAGAGACTCTGATGAAGGCTTTTCTCTGACAGAAACTAATGCTGCTGAGCTAACTGTGTAGGTCAACGAGAAGAGCAATTAAAAAGAAAACCTTGTCCTAAATCACTTTGTATTGAACAAAACAGCGATTGCATTATGAAAGACAAAATGAAAAATATGTATCTGCAACAGAACATCTAGATTTTAGCAGGAAATATTTCAGCTGTGTAAAAGTCAGGTTTTGGACTGAGTGAGTTGATCAAAGTGAAAGGGCTTCTTCTGAATCCAATCGAAACAGAATACAACAATTATTTTCATTATCAAATAATCTCACGATTATTTTCTCGATGACCAGTTTGTCCAAAAAATATCAGAAAACAGTCAAATATTTCCCACCAGTTTCCCAGAATCCCAGTTGATGTCTTCAAGTTGCTCGTTTTGTCTGACCAGCAGTCCCAACCCCAAAAACATTGAGTTTACTTTCAGATTAGACAAAGGAAAGAAGCAAATTTTTTTATAACTGAGGAAGCTGGAACTTTAAAAATGGTTTGTCTTATAATTGACTTAAACCATTACTTGATCAGCAAAATAGTTGCAGATTCATTTTCTTTTTGTTTCAGCTCTGTTGGAAACCGTCTTACTCCAACATTGCTGTTACTCTGTACCTGCATCTGAAACCAACAAGCCGAACGGTTATGGAACACTCTCTGAAAACTTTGAAGTCATTTTGGGAAATGTAGTACATTTTAAACTTAAGTATAAGTACATCAATTCAACAAGTTCTCCCGAAAAAGTAAATCACAATACCTTATATCGCATAACTCCCAGAATGCACAAAGCCCCACAGATTGTTGGTTGCAGATTCCTTGAGAGTATCTGAGGGTCACTTTCTCAAAGGCACTTTAAGTGAAACAGCAAAGGTCAACAGGGTCGGATACATTTTAGTTTTCTAACCACAATGCAACACCATCACTAACAATACAAAGTGCACAGTATACCACTCAGTTCCGTAGCCACTGACAGGGTTTATGTTCTTCTAGGCAGGCATGCACTCCGATTAAGATCTGAATGACAGACATGGAGAAAATCACTGGCTTCGTCTCTTTGCCAAATCTCTGCCCGTTATTAAATGAGCCGTGGTCCACCAGACATTACACCAGTCCTTCCAGCCCTGTAACTCAACATTAGCTTTTGTCAGCTCGTGCCACACTAACTGAATATTTCCAGAGCACCCCAAACTGGTCATCTACTGACAAAGGCACTTATTAGATTGGGAGTGACAGGACCAAGCTCTCCACAGAGACTGCTAGTCAGGCCTCATTTAGGGGTGTGGTGCACTGCGGCCGCCTCCTTTGTATTGATCTGGCTTTGAACGTAATAACAGCAAGACAAATGACATACAAAATAGGGCCTGACAAGGCTCTGTGTTTTCCCTATTTGCCCACACCACCCGCCCACTCACACACACACACAGACTGGCTCTCTCTCTCACTAGCACAGATAAACACACACAGCTCGCCCACTGCAGCCTAGTAACTTACCATAATGTGATTACTGTTAGTCCTTTGAGAGATGAGAGTACATCTAATTATAATCACTGGCCAGTCCGACGTGCATGTTCAGTGTTTTATGGCAAACTCTGCGCCCCGTTTTTTTAATTTCAAACTTCTCACTCTTTTAAGATTTGCTGCTCGTCTCATCAGAGGAGTGTTGGACTATAAGGCTCTCATTGATGCGTAAGTGCAACCTGTAATGGATTACCTGTCACCCTGGACCCCCAGTGTCCACTTGCATGTCCTGCACCTCATCTATTTTATCTCCGCAGAGTTAAGTCAGCGAATTTAAGATGAAAATAAAATGTATAATAATAAGTGATAAAGTCAGAGTCCTCAGAGGTAATTTTATGGGCGTAATAATGTCTCTCAGGCAAGCGCTGCCAGTGGATTTTGCCCGAGGCCAGCTAGCTGGGACCCCTCTGTGCATGGAGCAGTACTACCGCCTCTTCACCTCCTACCGCTACCCGGGGCTAAAGACAGACATGCTGAAGGTCCAGATGAATGTAGCCTCTTCCGCACTGGAGCACATCATCGTGGCGTGCAAGAACCAGGTCAGGACGCAGGCCTCTGAGGAGACTTTTCACACTCCATCACACTTCTAACTGAAGACAGTATGCATGTAAATGTAAGGGTGTTTTAATATTGTATTCAGTTTATCAATAGATGCTGATAGGGGAGTTTTTCTCCAAAGCAGTCAGTATGTCACATCAGACATAAACAATACATTTTTTGGCTTTAATGCCTTTTTCTTACCACCTGATATGTGGTGGATTTACCACTACATGCAGCAACAATGCAGATAAACTATTCCTTCATCAGATTTCAAAGTATAGGACTACTCTGAGCATCTAAACTGACTACAAAATACATACTATTGTCTATTCTGTCAAGGTGCCATCTTTGAATGTAATGTGTTACAGATTTAGGGGCGTGACCATTTATTTTCTGAAAAAGTCAAAATCTTCCACCCTATGGAACCTTACGGGTCCTGAATAAAAGGTTTGTTTCCCAGTAACAGACAGTAGGACAATTTAAGAACATTCATTTTATAAAACACTTAACTACGAACATATCTCAAAGGACTTTAAAGAGGATGAGCTTGCCTACATTAAATAAATAAGCAGTTAATCACAAAACAAATTGATGTAATACAGTTTGCAAAAAGGGAGAGAAAAACATGCACGATACAAAATACTACACTGAAAAAGTACAGTAAACAGTATTAACTTTATCAGTGGGTAATCATTTGACTGATTTGATCTAGAATTTACATTTATAAAAGGTTAGGAGAGCAAGGCCTGTGTATGCATGGCTGCATTTTATAGATTCAGTGTGAAAACACTGGGTCTTTATGAAATTGTAAAGTGCAATGCTGCCTAGGCATGTTAAAGTGTCTATTTGAATATTTGAAATAACAGACACTGTATCATGTTTGTCTCTTATCCTCCTTTCTGAGCTACACAGAAGCTGCACGAGAGCAGCAGGAGCTGAGCGAGAGAGAGCAGTCTTCTTTCACAGTTCCCAACCAGACTCTCCCAGCTGCCCTGTGAAGATTAACTGGGAGATTTTGTGATTTGAACTATTCATGAGAGACATTTTCCAAAATTCCCAAAGTATGGTGGAAGCTTATTGCTGTGCTACAGTATGTGGCTCATATCAACAAAGTTGTTCTTCAATTACTATTTAGCAAGTTTCAGTACCCCTTAACTTAAATAGGAGGAAGACATTTGATTTAAAAATGTTGCTCCGAACCATTTTGTTATTCTTACAGACAAAACTATTTTTATAAAATTGGTAACATTTTCAAGTTACAGCCACACGGTCCTAGTTACAGATGCTAAATCTGCATTTTGTGTTTCCAACTGATCGTGATTAAAAATTGAGGTTTTACTCCAGTGTTTACAAATTGAGGGATTGTCTAGTCGAGTTTTGTGTAAGTTTGTTTCTTTAAGACCATACCAGCCACAATCCCCTGTACCAAACCAGCCTGCCTACGATCTGTGCCAAACTATTTTGAGTCCTGACTGATAATCCTCTATAGATATTCCCTTATAGGCATAAAACCCCCGCCCCCAACATCTAGAGATTTTAGGTCCAAGGCTACTATTTTGATCACATTTAGCTCACAGATTGTGCCTTTAAATTACCTTGGAAAAGGGCACAGTAGGAGCTCTCACCTGGAAATTGTTCTGGGAACTATCACACATGGCACATGAGGGCCCATCCCTAAGGAGATACAGGCAGTTAACTAAATTACTGTTAATTGAATCTGCCACTTTGAGAGCTTCCTTATGTCGCATGTTTAACTGATCGTAGTGGAGGAGCCATATTTTAGGTAGCAATTGGCCATTTAGAGTCCCTACCATTATTACTAATGTCCTTTTTATCTCAGATGTTCAAATACTGTTCCATAGTAACAATAACCTCAGATATGAAATCACTATTATTAGGCAAGGACACCATCTAAACACAAGTATTCACTATAACAGTACATAATGGAATAGTTAAGAAACACATGATTTCTGCATTTGTTTGTCTCACTAGTTTTTCGTGTTGGATGTAGTCGCAAACAGCAAGCAGCTCAATGAGACGGAGATCTTATCCCAACTGGAGAAAATCAGGAAAATGGCAGAAAATGCTGAAGAGAGATTCCCTCCTTTTGGTATCCTGACATCTGACGGCAGAGCAGAATGGGCACAAGCCAGAGATGCACTAACAAAAGGTCTCAGCTCAAACATTTCACTAATTTCTCCAATTTCATTTTCAGGAACTTTAAACAATTTTCAGACAAATAAACCAAGACATATCTTATCTCCTTCCCTCCTCTATACAGATCAAACAAACAAGGACTCTCTGTCCCTGATCGAGAGCTGCCTGTGTGTGGTGTGTCTGGATGAGCCCAGTGGCCTGGGGCCTAGTGATACCAACAGGGCCCTACTCATGCTACATGGTGGCGGCCGTGAGAAGAATGGGGCAAACCGCTGGTATGACAAGTCAATGCAGGTAGGACTACGTTCAAAGCACTTCAATCCTCCATGAATGTAGAGTTTGGCCTGTTAGCTAATCCACCTTTTCTCAGTTTGTTGTAGGAATGGACGGGACATGTGGAGTCGTGTGCGAACATTCGGCATTTGAGGGAATAGTTCTGGTACAGTGCTCTGAGTACGTGATGAAATACATGTAAGTCAGCCCATCGCAGCAAGATATAAGCATACACTGAATATTGTTGTGTCAATGAATGCTGCTGAGGGCAACAGTGAAGGATGTGCTGTTGTTGTCCTGAACAGCACAGGGAGTCCCTCCGAGATGGCAAGAGCGTCCAGTATCAGAGAGCTTCCCCCTCCAAGAAGGCTGCTCTGGAAATGTAACCCACACATCCAAGGACTCTTAGCAGCATCCGGAGACAGACTCCAGAGGCAAGGCCAACACAAACATAAGCATATGTACAAATAATTCCAAGTCTTTCTATAAACACCAGGTCTCATATATTCCGTGCGTTCTCCTTCAGGCTGGTGAATAATCTTGACATGGATGTTTTCAAGTTCAAAGTTTATGGGAAAGAATTCGTCAAAAAACAGAAGATGAGTCCAGATGCGTTTATACAAGTTGCCTTACAACTTGCATTTTACAAGTAAAGTACATTCATGATCGATAGCTTAAAACTCTTGGTCATTAATATTCAAATATGCTGATATTGCCGTGATCATGTGTGTCATATGCTCAGATGCAGTGGAAGACTCGTGTCCACTTATGAAAGTGCGTCCATTCGGCGTTTCCAAGATGGTCGGGTTGACAACATTCGCTCTGCCACCCCTGAGGTCCTGGCCTTTGTGAAGTCGATGACAGATGAGAGGGCCACTTTCACCGTGAGTCGTTTTTCTCACTTTGACCCCAATTACTGAGTAACTCCCACATTACTGTTCATCACGGCAGCTTAAATGAAACAGGTGCAACCAGCCACCTCGCAGACAAATCCCAGTGTCCCCATTCACACAGATGATCTCCCCGCAGATTTAACGGGTCCATGAAAAATTTATTTGTTGGCTGTACTGCTCTCTTTTTGTGTGTGAAATGCCCTGTGTTAACTTTTTTCTCTAAACAGGATTCAGAAAAAATTAAACGATTGAGGGATGCAATTAATGCCCAGACAAATTATACCATTGCAGTAAGTATACTAAAACACTTTATATATATATATATATATTTTTTTTTTTTATAGATAGTTGTTATATATTTTTAAATACATAAAATATCATTTATATATTAATGTGACAGCCAGAAGTAAATATGAGTTCAAATTTTGCTTCACCCAAAATGTATCCTTTGAGTATCAAACACTGGAGACTTAAAGGAATAGATCGGCATTTTGGAAAATGCATTTTTTTTATTACTGAGTTATGGAAAGAGCGATACCACTCTCATACAGTAAATATGAAGCTCGAGCCAAGACCAGTGCCCCCCCCCCAATAAAACCACAACGTGTGCTTTTTACACTTCAGTTTTTGTACGGATTAAACAAACGTGATAAAATGTAATAATTAAAAAGCTTAAGAGGTGCTGCTAGGTGAATTTTCTTTTACCTTTGTTTGGACAGAGCCAAACTATCTTTTCCCCACTTCCATTCTTTCTGCTAAGCTATGTGTCTCCTGGCTGGAACTTCGTATTTAACACATAGATGTGAGAGTGGTATCAATCTTCTCATCTAACTCTCAGCAAGAAAGCAATGAGAGTATTTCCCCAAAATGGTTGTACGAAGTTTATTTCATCATCCTTCACAGAGGGCGGCAGCTGCGGTCAGCTTGAATTCATATTTGTAACAATTTATTGCAATAGTGGCCACTTTGAATGGCAGAAAAAACGAATAAATTAATATATTTCAGGTAAGGTATCACTTAAAGAAGAGTGTCTTTAAAGAAATCTTTAAAGGCACAGTCCACAATAGGTGTCGTATTTCTATTCCAATTATCGGAGTCCACATGGTTTGTGGTCCAACTGCAGCCCAGGTAATTCAGTGACGATAGTCTGCAATCTAATATGATGTGACATGGTTGAAATGGCACTGTACACAAAACAAGGAGTGGGCCTGTAAATCACCTCTGTGCTCACACTAAGGTCCTAAATGCAAATACTTCATTAGCAAAAAATATTTTTCAGGCTATTACAGGAATGGCAATAGACAATCATCTCCTCGGGCTTCTGAGGATCGCAAAGGAGCTCAACATGGAGAAGCCGGAGATCTTCTGTGATGAGACGTATTTGGCCAGTAACCAGTTCATCCTTTCTACCAGTCAGGTAACATGTGATCCCATTCTATTCTAACATAATAACGTTTTATCACTTGAAATTATTGCTTTAATGTCTGTGCTCATGATTGACAACAGAGAAGATGTACAGTATATGTACAAATACATATACTTCCCCAGAATCCTGATTCATAGTGTTCCACATTTGTCTTGCCTCAGGAAAGGTGCCGTGAAACAGAGGGATTCTTCCACATAGGACAAAAAGAGAAATATGATTGATTGATGAATTGCCTTTAGAGTTATCATTTGATGAAGATAGAGAATACGGAGGAGGTGCTGTTGACGAAATACTGGTGCTGATAACATTTTGCTGCTTTGCATATAATCCATCCTAACTTCCTCCTCTTGTGAGCAGAGGTACAGTGATTGGAAGACACCTTCAGCCTCTGCAACAAAAATAGATATACATGCATACATACTACAATGCCTGTTTGAGCCTGATTAAGCTGTGAAAAGAGATATAGTTCTTGGAGCCCAGGAACATCAAGTTCTTCTGCTTTCTCATTAACCATGAATTACAAGAAAATGGAAATCAACCAGGTTCTATTGAAAGTCCACACTGACTTTTAAACTGTTCTAATTTTACTTTGTACTAATTGAAAAAGATAACCTAAATGCCATCTGCATATTTGTTGGCACCTGAAATCAAACCTGCTAATGGTGCCTTTTTCTGCAAAATTAACACAGCTGTGTGTATATATTTCAAGGTGAGAAAACACAACAGAGGTCCAATCTACTAAGAAACACTTAGTGGTTTATTGAACACATCCGAAGGCACGACCGTATTTAGCACTAAGCTGTAAAGTGAGTAAAAAGAAGCGAGTACAAATGGCTGGGGGAGAGGTCTCTCAAAAAGAACTCTACTGTAGTCATTTAAACAGGGACTGAGACTGCAAAAGTCCACTTGCAACACAACAAAACTTTACAAAATGCACAAAGACTAATTAAAAATATCCCACAATTAAAGTAATATAAATTGCTTAAGGCAGCCACATACATGGAGCACATACAATCACTACACAACTCCTTCATAGAACCTGACAGCTGCATTGTTATTCGACTGACTGAGAGGTGCTTTTACAAGTGCATGAAATGACTACAGTATGAACCTTAAGCTTTGGCCCAAAGTGTAACATCACTTAGTCCAAGTGAAAGATTTGTACCTCTGTAACGCCTGCAGGGTTAAAGCAGTGGTCGCTGCATGTGGTGGGAGGTAAACTGATACTAGAGTAATACAACTCTTACTGGGTAGAAAATCGAATTTAGAGCTTAGTTAATTAATCGATCAACAGAAAATGTATCTTTTGTGTAATTTATCAAGAACAAATGCAAACCATTTGCTCGTTCCAACTTGATGCTATTTTGAACATAATGGCAAACGCAATATCTTTGTGTTTTGGACAGTTGGCTGGACCAAATAAGCTATTTGAAGGCTTTGGAACTTGTAATGAACATTTTCTATATTTTCTGGTAGTTTATAGACTAAATGTTTAAAAAATCAACAGATTAAGCAATAACAAAAATAGTTGCAGCCTGATTAATTTTTCTTAAATGCTAAACAGCATGTTCTCTTGACTAGCTAACTGGTCTAACCCAGACTGTTTCCTCTTGTATCCAGGTCCCTACAACAGTGGAAATGTTCTGTTGCTACGGCCCCGTGGTGCCCAATGGCTATGGCGCCTGTTACAACCCGCAGTCAGACCACATCATCTTCTGTGTGTCTAGTTTCTGGGAGAACACGGAGACGAGCTCGGCCGTTTTCGTCAAAGCCCTGAACGAGGGCCTGCTGGAAATCAGGGACCTGTGCAATAGAGGAAGCGCTTCAGCTACCACACTGTCTGATAGCAGCCAGGGAGCCAGCCAGCCTCATAAACCAGGGAAGTAAGCCATGCTGAGAGATTACGCCAACTCAGCTCCTCCACTCAACACTCTTAGACTTTAGCTTTAGACTCAGTAGTAGAGATGCCTTCGTGTGTCTTTGTTGTCCGTGCAATAGTGTTCCTTTAACAACAAAATACAAAGCCTTAAAGTTCATATGTTGTATGTAAATATTAAAAAATGTGAATGAAAACTAGAAAACATTTTTGTTTTGGATGTGTGTACACATCAGAATGATTTTGGGGTCCAACACTGAACCCGCTTGACTCGGTAGACTGAGATTAACTGGTCTGCTGCCTTTAGGAAACTGAAGCCATGCCTGCTTTGTAGCACTGATGCGAGGGGCAACTCCTCTATCAGAGTGAATAAACTGAGTGATCCCAATGTATATCTTAAACATATAGAATAGTAATGTACATGACAGGATTCTGTAAAAAACAAAAACAACAAAAAAAACCTATAGTATATTTAAGTGACTCATGACATCCTGTAAATGTGATCCTGTCAACCTGTTTCACTTTGTGTGGTCCATCATGTTAACAGACTGGATCAGTTGTACTATTAGATCCATTTTAATGTGCTAAAGTTATTTTTACTTTGATTCTATTGACACCATAAGGTTGCCAAAGAGGTCGTGTGTATGCAAAGTCTGTCTGATGACGCACTTTAAGATATTCATATATAGATATGAATGAATAACTGTACTGTAAACGTAGCGGTTAAAAATGGTGTGTGTAGAGGGAAAACATAGGTGATATGGTTTCAGTGGCACATTTGAAGTAATCTAGTTGTACTGTAGGTATGTGTTCTATAGTATAGCAAAAAGTTAATAAGTAGAGTGTAATGAACAGTGCTACTTTATAAGCAAAACAGCGGTGACTGAGGCAAACCACTGCGTTCAAGTGTATGACAGTGATTTTAATTTGCACTTAGAGGTAGAATAAGGGTAGGAATTTATTGTTATACTGTAGGTACTATGTGCAATTACACAATAGCAAATGCAGTGACGATATATGTGCAATTTATTAAATCAATTTATTAAATGCATGGAGCTTATGTAATATTAACTATGGTTACTATTTTTGATACTCAGAAATATTGGAAATTATCGGTAACATTAGAATGAATTACGGCAATCTACATCATGCATGCTGTTTTCGTCGAAAAATGCCCATTCAAAGTGTATTTGGATTCTTGTGGGTCTTGTTTCAATCTGTGGTGGTTCATGTTACAGCAAATCGAATCAGTGGTCTTTAGCTGTGAAAATGTGAGGATATTTGTTCTCCTGTGTCCAGATGACACTTTGTTATGTATCTATCTATCATCAGCCAAAGAGAATGTGAACCATGTAGATGAATCCATATCAAGAAAAGACTACAAGCGTGCATGTTTGTTCTTACATACTAACTGTATTTTTATATGTTCACATGAAAAGCTTATATACTGACATAGTAAAATACTGGTGAAGGTTACACAAAAGTAACAAAAATGCCTTAAAATAAAGTGATGCAAATGGTTTTCCACAATTCCTGCCAGATGTAATATTCAATAAATGTTCAATGTTTTAACTCTGATGTTAATTTGATCTGTTTCGACTTGGTGTTTGCTGTCTAATCTGAGTGATACATGTTGAAGTATATAATGTTTGTCACATGTAATTCAGTCAGTTTTCTTTTTGTCTCATTCATAAAAAGTAACTAAAAATCCCTGTGAGTAAATCCGGTGAAATGTATTGTACCACAGCATAGCATTAATGTGGCGTGATAAATTAATGTTACACTCATCCATGATAACATTTTTGTGAAAGGTAATTAATGTGTAACACGTCGTTGACAGGGAGAATATAGTGTTTTATTACGTTGTTTAATATTTAATGAATGTTCAGTGAAAACTCATATATTTCTCATTATGAAACAGAAAACAAAAGGCTCATTTATTTTTTTAAGGCTACAACAATATTGTTCATAGAAGACTGCCAATTTAAGCTGTAATAAAACTGTTGTGTAGCTAAAAACTGATACTCAATTCCAGAAATAAAATGAACTTCAAACTATTATATCTAATAGTGTCTGTGTTTTCTGTTAAAACTTAAGTCCCGTCTAGCTAATTTTATGGTATAATGGCCGTAGAAAAATGAGGCCATCACAGTAAAAAAAAAAAAATGTTGTGTTTTCTGGGTGTTTAATCAATTCGTGCCA
Source organism: Coreoperca whiteheadi (assembly GCA_011952105.1). Taxonomy (NCBI): domain Eukaryota; kingdom Metazoa; phylum Chordata; class Actinopteri; order Centrarchiformes; family Sinipercidae; genus Coreoperca; species Coreoperca whiteheadi. The sequence goes on from CM022492.1 coordinate 16,523,901, forward strand.
TTTGGTGGGTTGTAGCATATAGAGCCTCAACTAAAACAGAACAAACTTTATATGCTCTACTTTTGCTGGAAACAAATCCTCAGAACAATTTAACAGTGCAGCCTAACGCCATTTTGCACCTTCCTGGATTTAGTAACAGTTCTGCTTTCCACATTATTTAGTATCGCTCCAATTAATACAAACACTGTGCTGAATGGTTACTAACTTTTTTAAGCGTACTTAATTTGACCACTATTTCAGTGTGACCACACTATATACTCTAAACCTGGTTAGAATTACTATGAAGTATGGAATTGGGAAGCAGCTCATGCTTGCTTGTACAATATAATACAAGTTATCTGCAGAAGAATGATTGTACTTTGAGTCCAAAAGTCCTATAATTACGCCAGTAACTTCTGGATTTCCACACGTTCAGATGTTGAGGGACGATCCCAATACAGATGTTGCTCACCTGACTTGCATATCACAATAAAATGGTATACATAAACGGCACAGTCAAATTTTTACAGAACCCCCAGGAAGAGATAATTTCCCTCTTTGTTAAAGTGGTGATGAAAATGCCTGGTGTTTGCCCAAAACTGATTCATCAATTTTAGTTACGGTGACTGTAACCAAAGTCACTGATGTTTTCTGATGCTGTGAAAGATTTGTTTGCATCTGTAAGGGTTGTTTACACCGGAGTAAAACAGTTTGTAATTGTGGCAATGTCACATCCTCAACTCTCTCATACACACAACAACAATTTTACTCACTTTGATTTCTGTTTTCAAACATAATGCTAAGCTAACATGGCTGTGAAGTAAACCCTAACCACCATGGCCACTTCACAAGCACACTCCCAACAGATGGCCTCGTTTCACTGGCATCTGATAAGGTCTTCAGGGAGAGCCCCAAATTTAATTCTCCATTGGTTAAACCACTGAACCAGGAGGTCGACCAAGTGCCCAAAAAACATTAAACATTTAGTCAAGCTTCTATGAACTGGTCCAATTAAATGTGGAATAGAAATTGGGATGAAATCATGAATCATGCAGACTCATATAGTTCAGTGTGTTAGTGGTAACAAGCACAAAACTGTCCAGGTCCACGATATTGCTAATCATTGTCTCTCTATGCAGTAGCTGTGCGATTTATCACAATATCACTGCTAAACTAAGAGGTTGGCTGAACTAAATTTGCACAAACTTGATTTCCATTAAAGCACATGAGTAGACAATGCACTGCAATTGTTCAGCAAATTCATTTGCAAGCAAATATGAAAGACAACGGTAGCATGCAGTTATACGCGCACTATGAACCATGCATTAGACAAAGTAGCAAACGGGACCCGAGGCACCTCAACTGGCTCCTTTAAATTTAAAGCAACAGACATACAGAAGGAGCTCAGAAATAGAAATGCTATGTTACTCACACCTTGTCCTTAGGGGTGAGCCCAGACACCCTGCCGAGGAAACTCGTTTCAGCCACTTGCATCTCAAATTATGTCATAAGGCTTCCCCAAGTCTAAAAAACAAATGTAGACTGGATGAAAAAACTACCGTGATTCCTCCAATATCCTTGCAAGAGCAAAAGAGCTTGTCCGCTGTTCCACAACCAGGAAGGAAAACACATCGCTCCTCCTGAATCTGAATTTCAACAAACACAGGCGCCCTGTTGAGTCTGGCATAACCTTTCTTGAAGTGTGAAACCCCAATATTTAGACCTCCAATACGGTGTACAAAACAGTGTATGACATAACGTAGGTTTCAGAGTTAAGAATAATTTTAATGTGCAAGCAAAAATAAACACGAACTGTCCCTTCCTCCTTTTGAGAGTACAGGTGCTGATTCTATTCAGTCCTATGATTTTTGCTTTACATATGACAATATTTAAATATTAATGTACCTGAATGTAATCACTGATGTTGGGCTTTGTAGGATTACTTCATGTGTATCAGCTGTCTCTCTACATATGAGAAGGCAGCAACATTAGGATACTTACCTTGATAAACAACTGTACCGTTAACAGGCACAAAAATTACAATGATCTTACAGAAGTTCTGCTCATACAGTATGCTTTATAATGTAATCAGTATATGTTGTTTTAGCAGGGATTCAGACCAAAAACAGCTACATTGGTGGGGGCATGTTGTTTGCGGTACTGGTGAGACATAAAACACAATGCAGGAAGTCCAGTTAGAGTACAGATTAATGTGTTTAAAGGCTTGTCAGATTGCAAAATGTTTATAATGCTCACAGACAGGATCTTACAACTCTGGAAATTTATCACGGACGCAACTCTTTAATCTTTCGCCACGACAATCGGGAGGTAAACAGTAGAATTATGATGTTAACGTTACAACGTAATCTACCAGGAATGTGCCCTTGCACGTTTTTGATTGGCCAGTGCATTGCCTTGCCAGATGCTGTTGAGCCAGGTTCACCTTTTTTGTCAGACGACCCTGTGTTGTTTTAGCGTTCTGTGTTGTTGAGAACGTTTTTTTTTTTCCCACAGGGCTACTGTCAGTTTGAACACAGCCTTAGACTCACAGAAAGATTGATCCCATTTCACTGTATTTCAAAGAGTGCATGCTAACTAACTGAAAAAGAACATAGATTAGAAAATAGATTATCCTATTGAGTGATGTCACCTAAACACACTGCCGTACGAAAAAATGATTATAGGAGAATAATATCTCAGGTTTCATAAACCTCTGTGCCACATTCTGTTTGTCCAGGCTGAATTTAGGTATTGAAGACCACTGTTAGGAAAACATGCCACACTGCTGTGCAAGTCACCTCACAGTCCTAATGTCGGCTGTCCAGCTGCGAGTCTATTGACCGAACATTAAGCTGGGTCATCTAAAGCCAGTGCTGGCAGCAACCAGTGCTTTCACTGCGTGAGGAGCAGCTACTGACAAGCCTTGGCGTTGAGATCAATGGCGGAAGCCCACCTGGAGATGGATGATGGGAGTACATTACCCCTAATAAGTGTCTGCCACGCTGCAGACGGAGACGGAGCCTCACCTGCTGGCTGCTATCGACTCGAGAGGGGAGTACACTGGAGCAAAGCTGTCCATCCAGATTCCCTTCTTCCTGCTTAGGGTCCTGCCAGAGTCCAAGAGAAATGAAAGGCCACTGAGGCTGGGTTTGACAAAAGCAAAACAGGGGCAGTGTCTATAAAAGATAAGACCCTCATACATAGAAACTGTCCCTTCAATAGGTAGAATGCCTAGGTAGGATGAGTTACAAAAAGAGATTCACTGCCGTACAATGAGACATTGAAGATGATATCAGCAGGAACAGTTAAGAAATGATTACTAGCCACAAGGCCATGATTTAACTTTGTAATCTCATTCAGAATTGCAATTTAATTCTAAAAATCATGTAATGTGGAAACGGAAAATATCTTTAAACACTGACAACAGTTCTTGAAGAGTGCACAAGGCATCAATTAGTAAAGACGTAGCTTCCTTCCTTACAGCTGACCAGAGAACATGCTCCAAAACCCATGAGCACGTCAGCTCTCACAAATCATGCCGTGCTATAACCACTAATCGCCAAGTAGTCGTAATGAGCCTCTGTAATTGAACATGCGCACATGAATCAAAAAATAACAGCTACACGATTACAATCTGACTCCATTCAACAGCCAATTAGTTGCACTGAACCTGTCATCCGAATGTGTTCCCCACATTATTAACATATAAGGTAATTCAGAAGCCATGAGCAATGATGCAGAGCCATCTTTGAAAATGAAACTGAGCTGACATTTTCCCTCCAAAATGAAACAGGAAAAAAATGTCCCGTTGTCTTGTGTTTCAGAAATTGACATTTAAGGGGAAATTCAAAGATAGCACTGCCATTCAATCTTTCAATTAAGGCTGAGTCTATATTATAGCTGTCTGTTTTCACTTACAAAGGAATTCTGATAATGGCCATTCTGGCATTTTAAGGAAACTGCTCCCAGGGCAGAGGCTACATTTACACACCATCTTGGAGCCTAATTGGGCCAGAAGCGAAGCCCCATTAAATAATATGCCACAATATAGTATATGCCGAGAGCTGAAACAAAGTACTTCCATGAAGCCTGTCCAATTTAAGTTAGATGTAGATAAAAGCCCTGGTATTGCTATGACAGATTCTTGTGCATTTCTGTGTCATATAGTGACTGAGTGGTTTTTATTATGGCTTTTTAAACAGGGAACAAGTCAGAATTAAGAGGTTTGTGAAGAATTTGTTTCCATCACATAAAATAATTGCCAAAATACAGCATGAACTGTGCCTACTTACTGAAGAACTGCAGTATAATAAAATCATAGCCACTGCAATTATTTTTTGAATGAAAATATTAAAATGACTGCAGTCATAATCACCACAGTAGTTCACTTTAGAGACTGTCAACAGTTTCTTCAGCTGTTTTTATATCTTATAATGAGGCTCTGCTAGATGACAAAATTACATCTATTCATCTCAAAGTAGACTGCTTCTAATTTCTTTTCCAATTACTCCCTGTTCAGCGCAGGTACTTGTTTTCTCATGGTTTCTAAACAATAATCCATCCCCAGGCTGCATATCAGCAGTAACACAAGCTATGCTACTGTAAACGTAGTACCTAAACAGTGTTGGCAACGTATGATTCATTTTGTGATTGGAAGATCAATAACCAATTTGATGATGACCTGGTGGAGTGGATCCAGATTGCGTGGCTGTGCTTCGATGTGCAGCGTAAATCTGGGGTGTTGGATGTGCGTCTAGGCCTGCCACAGCTCCTGCTCTGGGGAATGATTTATGCCTCGGTCCTGCGACGTGTCCTGTAGCAGTTGGGTTCTCACCGAATGGCCGGAGCTAATTTGAGCGGCCTCGGTAAAAAGGGTTGCTGAGTGAATAGTGGGGGTGGTAAGCAAAAGGGTCAGGGTGTTACAGTTAGACAAAGTGCAGAACGTCATGATTGGTGCGGAGGACAAAAATCTCAACAGTCATTAATCACTAGCCTTATCAACACAATCATTATCATAAGCACACGCAGTATAAATGCCTCGACTTCTCTCAAGCACACACATGCACTTACTTGATCTGAGCAAAGAAAAACAAAGAGAAAGTGAGAGCTCATGACTGGATGCGAGTTGAGAAGGTAAATGGTTGTGCCAGGCCATCATCTTAAGAACAGAGTCAATCATCCACAAAAGCACTGCAAAGAGACAATCGTTTAAATGCTCTCCTCACATCGGAGTAACAACCGTTCGTCCGCCTGCACGGCCTCCCAGGTCAGCATGTGAGCAGCTCTGAGAGCCAGTTGCATAAGTGCCAAATATGAATGGATCCAAGACGACAGGAGGGATAAAAGTTAGATGGAAGGAACTCATTAGGAGCGCTGCACTCTCCTCACAAACCCCATCTTGGCAATGCAGAGAAATTTGTTGAACTGGCCATGAGTTCTGAAGGGTATCTCATAACGCTTGACAAGTGAGAACAACCACCAGGCAGCTAATAGCTATACTGTCATGAGGGCAAATAAAAAGGCATGAGTTTGCATGCATGTAGGCTTTGTGGCTCTGTTCACGTGAGACACACACTTTGCGAAAGGCAATTCCCTCACTCCCTAAGTTCCCCAACAGATCTGTTCTGCTGCCAGGCCAGATGTGAGATGGAGGGATTGTTGGTGTTAGGAAAAGGGGTTGATTGAGGAGAAGAGGAGTAAAAAGGTGTGCTTCATTAAGTGCTCAGCTCCTAGGGGGCCATCTGTCCCAGTAGTGTTTTCCCCGTGGAGCAGAGCTGTGTGGGAAGGAGAGGAGCTGAACAGAGGCCTGCAGTGAGCAGCAGCCGCATCCTCGAGCCCACAGCTGCCAGCAGCTCCATCACTATCAGGACTCCAGTAACTAAACCACACAGCATGGAGCAGCTCCCGCTTCCTGACTCCGCCAATTACAGTGACCCATTAAGACCAACGAACGCAGCTCCAACAGATGGGAGAGCAGAGGTGTGTTCATGCGCTTGTTTGGTGAAAGAAGAGACAAAGCCTATTTTGATGCTGATGGGCTTTTTTTGCTCCTGCTCTAAAGGAACAAAAAGACGCTTTTCCATAATGGATCTCGCTCATTTTTATGTGACATTTATATGGTTATTGGAGTGTGGTTTAAGGACCAGGTGAAAGTCTTATGACATAATTTGATACTTGCCATACTAACATGCATCAGTATGAAATATGATAAGAGGCATTAGGAACTTAATGGGCCACACAGCTGTGAAGTAATACTGTATGGCCACCTCAGAATCCGAATCAGCTTATTTGCCCAGTAGGTTTATACATACGAGGAACTTTCTTTGGTATTTTTGAGGCAAAACAATTAAATATAATAGAAATATAAAGAATTCTAAAGAAACATAAGCAATTACTGCAGGTCAAAAGTCATAACTATAAAGTTGAAAATAAGATATTAAAGAATATTAAACCAAAATATTATAAGAAAATAATAATTATAGAATAGAATTTGTACAATATGATGACATGGTATTCAAATTACAGTATGTGCAACATATTTATAAGTGAACACCTTTCACAGGTTTGGCTCATGAGCTTTCTGTATATTCTCGAGCTTATTTGTGTTTATTCCCTTCCAAGGAGCTGTGGAGGCAGATGAAGGAGGAGCAGAGGGAAGCCGTGCCGGAGCTGTAAAGTAATGGTTCCATCTTTAATGAGCGGCTGGGGACCGCAATAGCTGGTGACAAAGAGGGTCCCTCTGCCGAGTCTCTGTCACAGTGGAAAGGCTCGTCCTAAATCTCGCTCTTATTGCTACGAGCAGCGTGACAATATCTCACCCCGGAGACACAACTCCAGGTTTTTATGGGTGCTTGGGTAATTGAACAGCAGGAGGAAAAAAGGTCTAATCCACTTATCCGTAAAAGAAGTGTATCCAAACTAAATGACTGGTGAATGAATATTGGTATTCTCTCTTTACGCTCTCTCTGTTGCCTTTGACTAGTTTGTCAATGAGATATGTTTGTAAACCAGTGGTGTTTGGCACAGGAGCGGTGGTATAATCTAAGCTACATGTGCCCTGGTGCAAATAGTCAGTTTACCTACAAGTTCATATGGAATAGAGGACAGGACTGAGGAATGGTGGCAGTGCCGCTTTATGGCCCTTCAAACCACACTTGTCAGGGAAACTGGCATGCGAGACAGTTTCGATGGGCACAACAAATAGGCTTTGTCTCTGTAGTTTACAATTACCCAACAAAGAGACAGCCTATATATCATTTTCAGTCTCTAAACTGAATCAGAAATAGCAGCTGACACAGACTCACTGTTGCTTTTGCCAGTGGCAGGTGTATAAAGCAACAATATTACTCAAATTGTGGCAGAGATCCCAATATGACCGTCAAGGTGCTTTGGCCACAACATGATACTACTGGACATCTTGAAAGTCTGCACACATTAGATTTTCATCTGAATACAGAAAATGTATCTAAATGCTGTCCAAAGGAGGTTTAAAAAACAAAGCAGTTATCTCTCTAAATGTTAATATTTTCAATTTGGGATTATCAATGTGTATTTTCACACAGGCCCTCACACCAAGTCACTTACTGCTGTGCTTTAATATATCCTCTTAATCCCAAATTAATACTTGATCATGAATAAGTGCAAAGATAATAGAATCTATGAACTTCTCATTTCAAAGAGAAATCATAAATCCCCCAGAGTTATGATACTTGCAATCACTTGTCTAGCATGTCTCATTTATGTTTTGATTAAAAAGGATGTCTCTGTAAGGACTGGAGGGCTCTCACAGATGAAATCCAATTAACATTCAGTAAAAAGGCCCAGCAGGGATTCACTTTCTAACCAGGAAATCCTCGAACCCCCTGCGCTGCCTCGCTGGCGAATCAACTGTGCTTTCAAAACACTGTAATTACAGTTTTGTCTCAGAAAAACAGACAAATACTAATAGTTTGGTTCCTTAATTTATCTGTGAATAGGGAAGCACAGAGGTATTAACAGAACTCATTTGCTTGTGCCTTCCTTTTCATTCCACATACATCCTGTCCAACTTCCAAGAAAGGGAACGTTGCATTGTGTGCTGTCACCCTAACAGTGACAGCTCCATAACAAGCCCAGTGCACGGCAGAGCCTAGAGGTCCACTCTGCCAAAGCTACTCCGAAAAGCACTAAAGGCAGGCATATGCAGACAGCTCCCTTCTCTCTATGGACAGACACACACACACACACACACACACACACACACACACAGAGTCGACCTGCGACACGTGACAGGCCCTCGCCGCAAGCCGCTCGGTTCTGCTATTCCCCACAGTCCACTGTCACAAAGTCCTCACATACATGCAGCAAACAACATATCAAGCACTTTGAGACGTTGCCGGTAGGGAATCCTTTTTTCCAAGTGTTGACCACAAAATTGTGGATTCATCCCTTTTATAAGGATTAATCGATTAGTCGCGTGTCAAGTTAATGTCATTCCAATTTCATGTCAAATTCCAGTTTACAATTATCTAAAACAGAGGAGGAGCAAAAAATCCTCACATTTGAGAAGTTGGAACGAATCACTGTTTGGCATTTCTGCTTGATAAATGCCTTGAGCGATAAATCCATCATCAAAATAGTTGCTGATTAAATTTCCGACACCTGACTAATCAATAATTAGTTGACCAATCGTTTCAGCACTACATCTAAGAAAGTAAAATACACTCAAACTTATTTGCTTACTTCGTTTTTCTCCCAGTTAATGACTGTTGCCATGTGTTGGAACCTAATAATATCCTGAAAATGATCAAGGCGAAAAGCTAGTAAAATGTCTCCTTTGAAATGTGTGGGAAGCATCTGTCTCTGGCACCTTTGAAACCCAGAGAGACATCTGTCTGATGTGGTAACATGCCCAAAGTACCCTAAGATCAACATATATGCACGCATCCATACATCTCTCATGCTAACACGTGGCCCTCTGCAAATAGTGGTGTAATTTAAAACATTTAAAAATAAAACGTGCGTTTCATATTCCCTAATAAGTCTCCTGAAATCTTTGCCAGGGAACAGAATATATTTTTCTCTTTTTGAAATTTTGATTGGTCTTGTGCGGACACGGAACAGATGGTGTTATCTACCTTGTCAGTGAAAGGAGCAACAAGTGTGCAATTAAAGGCCTGAGGAGATGCCTTCAGTTCAAAACAGATAAACTCGGGAAACCAATTGAGGCATGTACCACAAAATTCAAAGTTCATACCTGATGCATTTAAAGTTAATTTTGACGTCTAGAATGCTAATATATGGTAAAAGGAAATCAGCAAGCATACTAATGAACAGTTCATGCTAATGAACAGTTCATGCAATTTTAAGTGGTCAGCAATGTGTGAACTGTCCCTAAATTAACAATTTTTGCATACACACTTGGAGGTAATCATCCTTCCTCAATTGCCTATCATTGCCTATCACGCTGTGTTTTTTCCCCCCTAAACATGCTAAGGTTGAAAGTTTACTGAAGAAAAACATAGCTTGTAAGAACTCGGACAATGGATTTCAAATGAGTTTAAATGAGAAATTACGCAACACAAGTAGTAAGTAGTTGCCCAGTCATTTTTTTTCTCCCATTGATTCTTTAAGGGATTCACCTACACAAGTCGTCGTAGCGATGCAGCCAACTCCTTACTCTTGCGTGTGAGCAGCAATGGCCTTGCTCCATCTTTCATTCAAGTTGAGTCAGTATCAATCACATGTCACTCCAAATGATAGATAGGCAATCTAATAACTCTAAGAGCAAAAATAACTTCACTCACTCAATCCTTGACCTTACGGAGAAAGCAGTCCGTTTGGTTAAAAGCTACAGCTCTCACATAAAATGGATTTTTCTTTTGGATCAATTGCAGTGGAAACATTTAAACTAAAATGGCCAATGAAAGCTGTCACTAATAAATAATTGCTCTTGCATTGGATTAATACACCACCTCCTCCAGAGCAGCCCATATTTAAGAGTGTTTTAGACTGCAGGCTACTTAGACCAAGTAAAAGACCATGCAAGCAGGTTTTCGGAGCGGTGAAGGAACTGCCTTTGGCCGAGGAACCATCTCAGCATGTGTAGAGCCGGAGGAGAGACACAATTACCATCAAACAATGGCGGCTATGACACTGCTGAGGCACCACACAGGACAAAGAGGAAGCGGTGAAACATTTAGGTCACGCCGAGTTCAAACGTGCTCACAGCGACAAGCAGTGAGAGTTGAGGACATTTACAGACAAAGCAAGATTTGCTAATCATGATAGCACAAAAGTGATTGAACAGAAGAGCACTGTTTAAAGAAGAAGCATGACAAGGCAAACATCCTGCCTGAAAATTAATATTATGGTTCACTGACGGTTTACTAAACTGGCTGATGGCTAGGAGAAAATATTGGATGGGTGTGCAACAGAATATTATTGTACACATAGTTTTTCCTAACCACAGTTTTACAATCACATTTGCTACATCTCGCTGAAGTGTGTCACTACAAATAGGAGCTTCAGATTCACTGTTAAGCCTGGTTGACTGTACAAGACTGTAACAAGATGCACCTGGGCTGAGGGTCTTGCCACAAATCGGAATGATTTAATAAATCCCTTTGAAAACGGCAATACACAGCTTAATTAGAGCAGGCAAGAAAAATATGACCACCTTACTGAAATCATTGATGTCTAAATTTACATTTTTAATTTTGAACAGGTGACTTCTGTAATAGCAAGGTCATACGCAAAGGTTTCAAAATTAACTTGAGAAAAATACATTGAACCTCCCCAAAGTGAAGTAACATGGAAGGAAACTTAACAGGCAAACAATGTGTACTAATACTTAGCCTGATATTAAGTTGGTGAACCTAACCTATAAACTGATTTTCTTTGTCTCTTTTGATGTTATAATTGATTACTTTTACATGTCATCCATCTCTGCTAGTACAAATATAGAGTCAAATGGTAATAAATCATGACTAATTTTCCAGGATTAGAATAAATTGCAGAGAGCCATGTCCTACTCGTGGCTCCAATGCCCCAAGATGTATGTGTTGTATCCATCGATTTTTCATAGAATAAGATGTTTATCATGAAACGGACAAAGTATGAATAATCAGCAAAAGGGAGCTCATGTCAATGAATTCTATTTTTGTCTTATATCTTCAGTCCAAACAAATGTAAGCCACAGATCCCAGGGTTTCATCAAACATATCAATATTCAACTGATGATGCCTTTAATCTTGGGCCAAGAGAACCTCGCATAACTCCTCCAAACTCTTCAGGGAGCTTCCACTAATGATCAAAAATGATAAGGAAATATGAAGTAAATAGCTTGTAATGAATTTAAATAGGCCTCCCCATTTATAATACAGCACCCTACATTATCAGAGCTGACCTTCTTGGATGGAAACGCAAAAGTGGAAAAGTTATATGGCAATATCGTTGCAGTTTCAAAAAGAATCTAATGATGAAATGTTTGATGCATTTTATTTGTTCTCTGGGGTCCATTGATAATTCATACAATAGACTAAAGAAAACTCGGCGCGACTGTAATGCTGTATGTGTATGATCACACAATTCAAACGCACAAGCACGCTGTACCTGTTAATGGTAGCTTGATCCCCTGATTCTCCACATTAAACTCAAACTCAAACCCAAACCCAAATTTGAGTAAATTTTCTGCGCACTTCATCTACGGCCTGTCATCAGTAATGGAGTAAAATCACATTGTTTCACTCTTCACTGGGGCACCACCACGCCACCAGTATTAGCTTCCACACTATGTGGAGACCTATGCTCAGGTTAAAATGAATGTATTCATTGATGGATAACCCATTATTAAGAAAACAAGATACAGTTTACAGCCATGCTAGTGACTCTATGTGGTTGCACAGCGATGTTTTGACCTAAATGCTAACATTAGCATGTTAACATGCTCAAAGTGACAATGCTAACATGCTGCTGTTTAGCAAGTATAATGTTTAACATGTTCACCATCTTAGTTTTGCATTTTAGCATGCAAAAATGTGCTAATTAGCCCTAAAAACAAAGTAAAGCTGAGGCAGATGGAAATGTCATTACTTTTGCAGGTAGTTGGTTATAAAACAAAAGTATTTGACAAATTGAAAGTTTGACCTGATGATGGCGCTAAACGGAAAGTGAAGGGATCACCAAAGTTTTGCAATTCATCCTGGCAAGAATGTCTGTTCTAAATTTCATTACAATCCATCCAGTTTAGTAGTGGAGACATTTAACTAAAAACCACAAATGTCAAGCTCATGGTGACACTATAGGTAGAGTGAGGGGATCACCAAAGTCAGCAGAATTCAGCCTCTGGTAACCATGAATGTCTGTACAAAATTTGTGTCAATAAATCCAGTAGATGTTGCGATATTTCATTGTAAGTGAAGAGTTGACCTGCTGGTGGCGCTAGAGGAAACATTAGGAGATCACTAAAGTTATTGGATGAATTTCATGGCAATCCATCCAATAGTTGTTGAGATATGTCAGCCTGGCCTGATCGACCATCCAACCGACTATTAGCATGGCTAAACCAAAACAAGTTACTTGGTAAAAAGTGACAGGAATTTCAAGTATGTATTAATATTTTTTAACTATTAATCTGCAGGGCTAAGTTAATGTTCTCACAGAATACTTATAGAAGGAGATCATCAAAACTAAAAAGTGGTATGTTAGTGATCATTTCTCACTAGCTCTCTGCACTGAGTTTATAAAGTTCAGTCGTATCTGCAAACTGTCTTATTTGCCTAACTTTGCCAAAACTGCATTGCAGTCATGTGTCAAAGTGTGATCATGTTTAAAAGACTAAACACTGTTCGTGTTCGTGACTTCATGACAGATGGCAGCCAAAAGGTCAGAGACACACATGAGGCTCACTGCAGAGGGATCAATCCAGTAGGATAACCCCTGTGTGTCTATTGTGGATCCCCTTGGGAGAGACGCCACCAAAGGCTTTATTTGAACTCAGCAAGCTACAAAGAGAGACCCCCTACTTCAGGTCCTGATTCCATGAAGGCAGACAGCACCAAGCTTGGAGACACCTACACCTCATTCATTTACTTACAGGCTCCCAGGAGTCCATTCAGCACCACGCACTCTGGGGACAAACCTAATTTTAAACATTCAACCAAAAATATTTACTCAAACTCCTGCTGGCTGGGTAATCTGTAAATTAACAAATAACAGCTCATTAGGCATGTAACTAGATAATCATCGGAGAAAAAGTCACTACAGGCATTACTGAAAGAAATTTGTCTAAAATCAACTAACCATATGGGACTAAAAACATTCAATCAGTATCAAACAGGGTGTTAAATTTCACTCCTCTTTTATCAAATACGTAGCCTAACTTAAACATGGTTTGTTATATGGTGTTAGTATACTGTACATATCAACTTCAATATTGTGAACCCAGTGTCATTTATGTCACATTTTATTATGTGCCAACAACATTTTCACGTCTACAAATTCCACAAAACATGTATTTTGCTTAAAACAGATGCATGTCATCAAACCTGAATACAAAGTGCCAAAGGACTAATCTCTGTGGGAAGCAGCTTCTTCGTGATGCAAATGAAGCAGAGCTCCATCCAACAGAGGGAAATCACCCAGGAGCCCCACTCCAGAGACTCTCGCCTCTGACTGGATGTTCTCTGATCCACTCTTTACTTAATGAGGTGTCATGTACAGTTTATATAAAAGGTATGACCTTATTAAACTGTGAGTGAAAGGGTGAAGCAATAGCTGGGGAATGATAAATGGCAAGGCTGTATAGAAACTCATTTTGCTCATGAGACAAGAGGCCCTCATTCTGACTGTTCAGAGATGCATTACTGACATTTGTGGCTCCATTCAAATGGTGCTTTAGAATAAAACATAGGCAATATCGAAAATTTGAGCATTACATTCATTTGAAACTGATTTTATTTAGGTTGTTTGAAAAACAAAACCTGTCAGAAAAAAAACTCACTTTTAAGTGTAGCTATACAACAATAGCTACAAATGGCCTACAAATAACTGAAATTGGAAAGCAGTTGGAAAATACAGAAACAAACTAATCAAATGAATATTTTAAGTCCAACTAGATTCTTTGGAGTGTGTATCACATACAGCAAAGAACCCAAAAAATGGGTTCACGGACCTTTGATTTTATCTAGATTTTTGCTATAAAAGCAGAGTAAAAGATTATTTCCCAAAGAGGTGGGCTGCTCTTTAAATCAAACCGCTTTCTTGGGACCGCTCCAAGCCTTCCAAACCCCTTGTTATTCTTTTCCTTTAACTTGATTTCTGACAGCCAATTCAATTAGGCTGGATATGTGTGGGTGTAAAAAAGGCAACATGACAAATTCAGAAGATGGATGGCAACCTTTGCTTCAACATTAAAATCACGATTGCGTTGTACTGAAGCTCAATCTATTGGCGTATTACCAGCAGCAGCAAAAGGAACGCAGCTCTGACTGCAGCACCAAACAGGCTCACAACTTATCACCTTCTGCTGTTCAGTTGTTTTTGATAAAGGATCTGCATGCTAGATTTTCATTTTGGGCTGCCAGTGGTGGAGACCACATTGGTATTTCCACTACTGTTTATTAAAAGTTTGTCTAACAAAAAGCATTAAGAAAACAAAAATGAAGCTAAAGGTAGACTGAGAACGTTTTAATTCAGTATCCGATGATAAGGCGCGGTGACTCATCCGCCACCTGACCTTAATGGCAGTCTGCGGGGACGTGTTGTCTGGCCGAGCCCCTGTCGGAGTCCTCTGGCGCCAGGGAGGAGCTGACCTGTTGGTAGATGAAGGAGTAGAGGCTGACTTCAGGGCGCCGACCGAGGCAGCTCTTGCACACCGAGCTGTAGTACTGCCCCAGGAGATCATACACCTCTCCTGTGACGGAAACAAGGAGATTGTGAATGTTGTCTAGTCTCTATATTACAGCAAGTTTTTCAGATATATCATTGTTTCCTGAGATCACATCATTCTCAAAAGAATCCTAAGAGGAAATATTATTCCAAAACATAATTAATCATGTTGTTATTTCATACTTGGCAGTGCAATAAAAAAAGTGAAGAAAAAGAAAGGCATAAACACAGTTGCATATAAACAAGAAGCAGGCAGGGCGGATGTTTGCCTTACCGACGCTGGTCTTCCTCTGAGTGAGGAAAGAGTGCATGTTGTGGACATCTGTCATGAGCTGGCTGTCACCAAAGGTGAAATAGGCCACATCTCGGCCCGCCTCAGCAGCTGCCAGCATCTGGAGCAGAGCTGGAGGAAAAGAAGCCTGTGTTAAACCTCAACAGTGAGAGTGGCACAAAATCTCTTCCGTTACAGTAAAAAAAAAAAAAAAAAAAAAACCTTTTAAAGA